>ML243515.1:24806-112306 GCA_005239495.1 Nicotiana undulata
GCGCCTAACCGAGTGACCCGGTCAAGCAAGCCTGATTAGCCTTTCCTACCCGACTCGTTTCTCCCCGTGTATATAGCATACATTATTTACATGGGGTAGCAAGAGATAACTCAAAAGCATATATATATATATATATATATATATGCTTTTGAGTTATCTCTTGCTACCCCATGTAAATAATGTATGCTATATACACGGGGAGAAACGAGTCGGGTAGGAAAGGCTAATCAGGCTTGCTTGACCGGGTCACTCGGTTAGGCGCTGGTCGCGCCCCTCGGTTTTGGAGCGTGACAAAATCTCTGCTACATTTGACCTAATTTTCAGAACACTTATGAATGTAACTTGTGATGACCTTTCATCAACTTTTATTTCACAACTCGCTTGACTTTAAAACTCAACACGTAACTATTATACGACTATAAAAACTCATAAAATAACCTCCTTATCATGTTAAGAACCCTAGTCTCACCCCAAAGAACATGTTATAACATTCCTAACTTGTCGACTTTTGGTGAAACTTATTTTCTTCGATTCGTTCAGCTTTTAATCCCTCCGATCCTCTTGGTTCTTATTGTTATGATCTTAAATATTTGTAACTAAAGATAACATGATTAACTTAATTTATGTACTTTGAAAGATGATCTCATTTCTGAGCTTACAACAATTAACTTACGATATATTCTTATATACAAAAATATGGGTGTAACATATATAAAGTATGACTACGGAAAAATCAAGTACATCACAAAATCAAGAATGGTCCATCAGGCTCAAATAAGATTTCATAAGCTAAAAAATGATCTCTAACGTGATAATTGTGCTTATGTGACCATACAATCAAATAAAGCATATGTCAATAAGAACACACAACCATTCAAAGCACAAAACAACCTATGATTTAGAGCAGCTGAATAGTTTCCATGAGTTATAGTTTCGGTTGTTGCTAAATGTAGAGGTTGATCTTGTATCGTTCCTAGATTGCGATGAGTGTCAACTACTAATAGCTTAGCAACCTGAGGCTTATAGTGATTATAGTTTAGTTATTTTTGTAGTTCTAGCTCTACATTCCAAAGTGCTAGCTGTATATATTGCTCACTTTGTTACATAAAATTTTTCTTCATTTGACCATAAAAACTAAAATTACCCCAAAATGGTATAGCCTTAGTATACGTATATACGCTAGTTACCTCGCATATACACCATCCCTGAATCACGTAGTAGCACGTAAGTCCAAATTGAAGAAGATTTTCCTCTTAACAAGGTTAGACCAGAAAAACATACCTTATACGGAATCCTTTATCCAAGACCTCCGAACACTTCTAATCTAACCAAACAGTACTTATCGAGGTCAACAAAAAGTCAACCATATGGTGAAAACCTAATTTCAGGGGTAGAACTCGTTAACTCATAACTCTACGAGTCCAAATATGTTATTAGTTTCCAAGTTCAATCCAAATTGGTATCGAAATCTCAAAATACACTCTTTTAAATTGTAGACAAAAATCTCAATTTTTACTCTTTAATTCCATGTTTTAAGTATAAAAAACCATGAGAATTACTATATATAAAAAAAAAACCAAGTAAGATGAACTTAACCTCAAGATTGGGGCGAAATCCCTCTCTAAAATTGCATCTTTTCGAAGTTTAGGTCTCGAAATAGCAAAAATGAGCTAAATCCCTAAATCCGCATATTAAATACCCATGCCACCAATTTGCTCTACACGATCATGCCCCTGACCCTTCAGATTGCAACGCACAATGGGGATGCCGGCCTTCCTTATGGGCAATGTCATATGCTCACCGGTGATCGCGAAGGCCACTACCTTGGCCCTCCACATGATCACATCACCACACGACCGCGATTCATCATCCTCCAAAGATGCACGTATGTGAACCTCTCCACGCGCTCTTGAAGAATAAAAACCCCTCAGCCTAATTTTCTTCTACGCGGTTGCAAACCAAGACAAGTAATCTCAATTCACACCACTAGCAACATAAAACTAGCAAACTAACTAAGCTAAAAATATACCTGGAACTCACCAAAGCCCCCTGGGACCTTGTCCAATTCATCCTAACAAGTATGTGTCCCCTATAAAAACTTATTTCAAACATAAAAAATAACATCAAAATCAAGAATCATGCATCAAATAATCTCAAACTCTCCTAAGTTTCTAACTTTCAACTAGAAGCAATGAATCAACCCTGGACCATCCGAGGCCCGAACCAAAAATACGTACAAGTTCAAAATTATCATAGAAACTTATTGGAACCATCAAATTACTAATCTAGGATTATTTAACGGCTTGCCTGCCGTCAACTAGTCCTACCTCGTCGTTGCTTGCCTGCCCTCGACTATGGTGGATTACCACCACTCTCCAGCCTTAACAGCTATCCTACGCCGGGATTTCTGCTGTCTTTGAGGTCCTCAAGGGACCAGGGAACAGTCCACTCACACCTTGTCCTGTCATCACTAGTCTCAGGCCACCATGGCTCGATGTGAGTAAGATCGTCCTATTTTTGGTTAAACCTATGGTTTCTAAGAAGGTATTTTCATCTCCATGTTATTTTCTCAAAAGCCTAATCTCATCTCCTAAACTTTTTTATATCTGTAACAGATCTGAGAAGATTCAAACTATTTTTACTTATTTTTGTGGAAAACCTTCTGATTTTCGAAGTGTCGCTTCATTTTTCCTAACTGCAACTTTTTCTTCAAAATGATTTCTGATTTTTTTAGTGTTTATTCCCCGATTCTTGTGTGTTTAATCGATTTTATAAAGTCTAGTTATGTACCCCTAATTTTGCACTCTGTTTGGAGTGTGAAAGTTCGTCTTACTGCTATTTGTTTGATTCTCATGAATACTGCTTCGTTTAATTTGAATATTATGTGATTTTACCCTAGTATATCTTGTTAGGGTTTAAGATTTGATTCTTCCTATTTATACTTGGTTTACTTGTTTATTCATGGAAAATCTATGTTATTTCCCTTAAAATCAGTACTATTTCGATTCTTTGAATTCTTGATTCACTGTAATGTTACTCATATGCTGATATATGGTTATTTTCCTATTTTCACAGCCTTTAAATTATTTCTTGCCTTACTTATAATCAACGGTGTTATTTATGGATTATTACTACCTATTTCCTTAATTGTTACCTGCTCTCTACCGTTGGTGAATTACCCCCTTAATTATGGGAAGACTTTACTGATTTTGTTCTTAATTGATTTTGTGACTCTCCAATTACTGAACAATTGATTGTTTCCGTATTTACCTAGCTCTCAGCTATTATATATACTCTCTTATATTCTCACTACACACACGAACATCAGTTCATAAACTCTCTCGATTACACTTAAAAGCTTTCTGCTATTACCTGCTATTTTATTGAACTAGCCGGCTGTAAGCCAAGGCTAGTTATTGCACTACACTTGCTCTATATTCTGTGTCTACTCTCCCTAACTGGTATGTTCTGATTTAATTCTAAGTTCAAACTCTATGTGTTCTCTTGCTGCATGGGTTTACTGATACCAGTCTTATTTCTGTCTGTTACTTGGCTTTTCAATATGTAACTAGCATGTTTAAATCACTGTTTCACTCAGTATGTATGAGTTCTATTATGTTAAAATTATGATTAACATGTTTAATGACTTGCCTATTGCTTTCTCTGGCATGTCTCAATCTGACTCTACTCCATGTATATAGGTTTGTGTGTTTGTCTGTTTGCTTACTCAGTTCTGATATTAATCTGTTGTTCTAAGTTATTTACTACCCCTAAATACTTCTGATTCTATGCTTAACTCTGTTTTGTACAACAATGCTCTCAACTGTCTGTTCTGAAATCCATATATTTGTACTATAGATGTTTGATTGACTCCTTAATCCTATAAAAACTCTAGGAAAACTCTTGTGCTCTTGTTGCTATATTCTATGTGTCCCTAATTCCCATACTCTCTGAGTGAAATCTGTGTTTGAATGGTGCTGTTGAGATTGTTTGCTGATTTCTCACAAGTTCACTGTTGTTTTCATAACTGTTTTGTTACTAATCACTTTCTATTTTTCATAAAACTTTCTTTACTTAATTGAGTCCTTTCAATACTATTTTTTTTTCATATCAAAACCTTTTCAAAACTATGTCAATCACTCTCACTCTACTCCTAAGTCCCTAGGATCTGCCTCTCCAGTGTGTGACTGCCTTGGGATCCTTTTAAGATCCCTCTAAACTCTGGCACACTGGGGCTGGCCCTTCCACACTGCACTTACTCAGTTATTGTTATGAAATTTTGGGTGAGAGCACTGCCCAGGATCCTTGAGGTCCTTGGGGAACTCCGATGCACCCTGACATGAAAATGGCTATGAAACTCTTGGCACTTGAGGTCATGGAAGGCCTGGTATTCTCAGGATTTATTTGGGCCTACTTCAGGCTCTCTATAATTTAACTTCTTTTCATTTATGTAATTCATTCATCTATTGGTCTGTAATTATTATTTGTAAACAGATATTGGGGATGACTAATGAAAATGGGGAGGGTAGTTGTATAGTATTGTTGACATTATTGGGTAGAAATCATGCTTTAGGCTTTATATTCTTTATATCTGCATTAGAATCCATGTTTTAGGACTAATGTGTTCATCCAAATCATGCCAAGCATTGCATTAGATACTCTGTTCTTAGGACTTCACATTTACTGTTTGAACATATCATATGTCAGTAGCCTATGTTTTAAGGTTGTATCAGTCTGTCACTTAGAGATCCTACTCTTAGGGCAATAAATAACCTTGACATTAAACTGTCACTCTGGTGTGCATTTAGAAAGCATGTTTTAAGAATTTTGTGCATTTAGAAATATTGTCTTAAGAATTCTGTTTGCATTCGTTTCAGTACGCCTAGTCTAACTAAGATTAAGCAACTGACCATGAAAAAGGTATGAAAATCGTCTCATATATAGATGTTACACTTCTGAATCAAAACTGGTGCAAATTCTCATTAAAGGCCTGATCACTTAGAACAATATGCTTGTAGGTTAAACAACTTATATATTGTTAACATCTCCTGTAAAATATTATTGCTTATAATCCCACGCCTAGGCAAGCCTTATGTGATTAATCTCTGTATAAAATCAGAAACTTCTTTTATTGTGTTTACTGCTTAAAGATTCATAGGTCTAAAATCAGTAGGCAAACTGATTAAGACCCCGCCAGGGAATTTATAAAAAATAGTGTTGCATATTTCTTTCTATTGGTGTTCACTTAGATATCCTGTCTTAGTACCCGTTTTATAAAACTGCCTTTTTCTGTGTTTGAGACATGCTGTTTATGTGCATTACATGTAGAGGTAAACCTGAGCCTCTTAACTGTTTCTTTCACTTATATGCTAGTCATATTTCTAATTTTCTTGTCGCCTAGTATTTTACCTTTTAAAACCATAGGGGTTTGTCTAGAATTGCCAATATCTAGAGGTCCTAAACTCCTCCGGGACCACAAGGAATGGACGGGTAACATCATTGTTAGAGCTCGTTAAATCAAATTTGCTTAATAACCACGAAGGGGTGGGACAATGGGTAGATAAGGATATGATGACCTATACGTTAATGCAACGTGTATCCCCTCGTTGAGGAGTGATTACCAGACATTGTACATATGTGATCCTATAGGATACACACCTTAGGACCTCCCTACCCTTTACATATGTGTTCTTAGACTGTGAAGTTATTAAAAGCATTTACATATGTGTGCTTAGACTGCCAATCTATCACACCTTTATTTGTGTATATATATGTGTGCTTAGACTGTCTACGTGCTACTTTAATTAATCCACAAAGTAAGTTTGGCCGGGACCCACAGTTGTGGACTTCGAGGGGTGCCTAACACCTTCCCTTTAAAGTAACTTCAAGCCCTTACCCAAACTCTGGTTATTCAATTTGTGTTATAAATGAGCCTTAGTAGGTTCCCTAATGCACCTTATTTGTTAGGTGGCTACTCTCCAAATTCCTTATACCCCATTTATCCCAAAAGGAGATGAGTTGTCCCAATAATGTCAAAAACACTGACTGATCTGAAAGGAGAGTAAAAAGGGAGGCGCGACAGCGTGGCGACTCTACTGGGGACTCTTAGGCTTTTACCATTACAAACCGCTTTGTGAATATGTGTTAGTACCTGCACCCTTTCCCTTTCCCCATTATGTGCAATTTAGCTGTTTATTTTCCGAGTATTTATTTTTTCCAAATAAAACTGACACGTTTCTTTGTTTTCCTTTATAACTTCTTTTAATTATAATTGTTGTATTTACCACTTTCATACTGTGCAAATACATGACAACATGATGTTTATTGCTTATTTATTGCTGCATAATCATGCTCAACATGTTGCACTCGTGCCTGTACAAATCATATACCAACGCTTGATGAGTGGTTGCGCTCTTCCTATTTATATCACCCCCTAAATTAGGAAAGGCTTATTTGCGGTAAAACTAGTTGATCAACGGTGCAGTCGATGGTTCCGTGGCTTCCCCCTCCCACTGTCCGCTCGAGGGTACTAGTTTAGACCTCTATAGAAAACCTTACTCTTGTAATATTGTGTATGCATCATGGTCAAACCTAGTCGGGTTAACGTGTCGTCCGCACAATAACCATTTAAGACAGCCTTATCCAAAAGTCCACCAAGGTTATCATAATCCCAACGGACGCGATCACGTTCTGTGCATTTGTTTGGAGAATTAAATGCTTGTATACTAATCATAAGTGTATAAATAGTCGAGTCCGGCGGGGGTAAGGGCCTAACTATTTTTGTCATGCAGAAAATAAGGCACGAGGTCCCCAGATTCGGTATGGTCAACAATATCCCTCCAATGCTCTTGAGCTGGTGGGAAGTCCTTTCCTCCAGTGATAAGAAACACATAAAGAAGTATCTGGGAAATTTACCGTCTCTCTTTGACATCCAGTCAAATAATATGTTGATTAAGGCCGCTACTTTGTTTTGGGATAGTGAAAGAGCTATATTTCGCTTTGGGAATATTGAGATGACCCCGATGTTAGAAGAGATAGGGGGACTAGCTGGACTGGTTTGGAAAACCCCTGGGTTGTTGGTACCTGAGAACCGCACGGGCAGAGGTTTTCTAAAAATGATGGGGTTGAAGACGAACGCTGAATTGGAGTGTATGAAGCAATCCTACATACTCTTCGAGTATTTATATGAAAGATACGGTAACAATAAATCATATCGTACCTATCATGACGAGTTTGCCATCACATCTCTGTGTCATATCCATTGCAGGGTATTTGTATTCATTATTTGCTTTCTGGAATAGATAGCATTTCTAACAAAAAGGGATAGGATTCATACCAGGCTTGACATGGTAACCAAGTCCTTGATAGAGGGGATCGATGGGCAAGCCTTCTGCATTGTCCCTATGATCCTAGCTGATATTTACCGAGCCTTGGAGCGTTGTCAAAGAGGAGCTAAGCATGTTGAGGGTTGCAATCTTTTACTGCAGCTATGGCTCTTAGAACATCTTCAAAAGGGCCAATATCACCAAGAACTTCCGCGAAGGGCTTGAAATGACCACATTTCTTTCCATCACCCCAAGCGGATGACCTATATTCCAGAAATATTTGCTCAGTCGGAGACTGCCAAAGAGTGGGTGGAATTCTTTTATAACCTAACTAAGGAGCTGGTGTAATGGATGTTCGAGTGGTTCCCAACAGACGAATTTATTATCTGGTCCAGGTATGCACCACACCTAGTGCTGATCGGGTTAAGAGGTATATATCCTTACGTTCCTCTCCAAGTCATGAGGCAAGCAGGCAGAAAGCAAGTTGTGCCGAGGGTTGATAAGATGAGCCACTTTAGAGAGGATTTCCAGGATGACAACGTCCCCTACAAGTGGCAAGCCCAACACATGTGGCACTGCAAAATCATCATGGAGAAGAATACTATCGAACCAGACAGGTACCATGCAGGATGTGCACCTTTCTACCCGGCGTGTTGGAAGACGACTTGGACGGATTAGTGAGGCCAGGAATCAGCCAAGGCAACAGAATCATAGACGAGAATGTTGAGGGTCAGGTCAAGTACAACCAGTTGCGCAAAAGGATCCATGACTCTGAGAACGAGCACCGGGAAATACATGAAACCAACAAAAGGTTTTTTAAGGAGTGGAAGGAGATGGCTATCCGTTCCAACTACTTGGAGCGAGGTATAGTGGAGTTAGAGGGCAAGGTCATTAAGAGGGTCGAGGACTTCCATAAAGTCGAGGGAAATGAATGAGGACACCTGGCTAGAGCATACCTGCTACTGGGACTGCGCGAGCTCAGAAATTTGTTTGATGGACTCAAGGATATTGAATCTGGGGAAGGTCCTTCTGGGACCAAATAGGCTAGATTTACCTTTTTGCTTTTGTTAATGTAATAAGGCCGAGTGCCATTAGTAACTTTATTTCCTGTTTGTTATTTTAGTATCGTTTTGGGATTCATCCATTTATATTAATGAAATGAGGCATTTTGGTATCTAAGTTCTCCAAATCAACTTGTCGCTAGGCCTACCTCGGGCACAACGAGGCTCCCAAATAGGATACGCTTACAATTCTGCAATATGTGTTTAAATACTACAAATACATTTGTCATGATCCTCACTGACTTGTCTACCTTTTGCTTTTGTTTTTTTTGTTTTTTTTTTTGTTATTCCCCTTCCCCAAAAGTTGGTTCATGCATTCTGCCATCATCAACATACCATACAAGATCCAGGGGCCCTCCACCTTCTCCCCTTCCTAGTCCACCTAAAGGCAAAGGCAAAAACATGGAAGATTTGAGTAATATCATAAAGGAAAACACAATGCCAGCTGAACGAACGGAAGCTTCTGACAGTCAAGGTACTCAGGTCCAGAGTGATAATATGTCGCAACTCGAGGAAAGGTTGTTAAAACTCCAAGGGGAGCTTGAACATGTCCGGAACTTGGCAAATTTGTCATTCTCACTTAGTGTTCCGGATGACAACCGCCCAAACACTCATAACCCCGCACCACTTCAGAATACCCCCAACAAATAAAATCCTCCTACAACTCACCACTATACAACTCCACCGAAAAATCAAACCGTACCAACAAAATACCTACAAAACTCTTGCCATACTCCGAGAAATACCCCACCAATCATTCCTGAACCACAAAATTCCACCAATGATCACCTCTATGCTCAAGCACCAGGCCACCAGAGCAATCCCATATACGTGGAGACTCTACCTCACTCCACTCAACCTGCATCTTATACACCGGAACCCAGTGAGAAAGATGTAATCCTCAGGAACTTGGCCGAACAACTTAAGAAATTGACTAGTCGAGTTCAAGGCGTGGAAGGAAGTAAGGGAATTGAAGGACTAAACTACGAAGATCTCTGCATACAGCCTGATGTGGAACTGTCGAAGGGGTTACAAACCTCCCAAGTTCGAAATGTTCGATGGTACTGGTGATCCCAGGGTCCATCTGAGGACCTATTGGGACAAGCTGGTTGGAGTTGGAAAAGATGAGAAGATCCGAATGAAGTTTTTCATGAGAAGCCTTACAGGGGATGCTTTGTCTTGGTATATCAGCCAGGACCCTAAGAAATGGTCCAATTGGGTGAGCATGGCATCAGATTTCTTGGACCAGTTCAGTTCAACATGGAGAATGCACCAGACATGTTTTATATCTAGAATCTCAAGAAGATGCCCACATAAACCTTTCAGGAGTATTCTACTCGTTGGAGGTCTGAAGCAGCTAAGGTTAGGCCTGCGCTAGACGAAGAACAAATGAATAAATTCTTCGTGAGGGCACATGACTCGCATATTATGAGAGACTGATGGTGATTGAAAACCATCTCCGACATTATCAAGCTGGGTTAGAGAATTGAAGAAGGTATCAAGAGTGGAATGGTCACTAATTTTGAGGCACTGTAGGCCTCTAATAAAGCCCTGCAATCCGGTGGCATATCCAAGAAGAAAGATGTAGGGGAATTAATGATTGCACAAGGACCCAAATCTCCATTGGTATACCAAACCTCCTCACCCACATACGAAGAACCTCCACCTACTTATCAACCATCTCCTTCGCTTACTTAGCAATCACCACCTCCACCTACTTATCAACCATCTCCTCCGCTTACTTATCAATCACCACCTCCACCTACATACCAACCCACCTCTCATAGATATTCCAAATTAGCTACCGCCTATCATGCATATAACTCCCAACCGTCTCACTTCCAGTCACCTCCAACTCGCCAAAACTTCCCAAGACCTCGACCAAACTTCGACCGTAGACTGTCGAAATAATATACCGCCATTGCCGAGCCTATTGACCAGTTGTATGAAAGATTAAAAGCTGCAGGTTATGTTACCCCTATCCCTGCTGTAACCCCAGAGAATCCATCCCAGTGGGTCAATCCGAACAAAACTTGTGCATACCACTCTGGCATGAAGGGACATACCATTGATGAATGCCGCTCACTGAAGGATAAAATCCAGTCTCTGATTGATAATAAAATCGTCCAGGTAAAGAAGGCTACTCTCAATGTCCGCAACAACCCGTTCCCAAATAACAGGGGTGGAGGTATCAATATGATAGAGATAGAGGAAGAATGGGACCCATAGTGGTTGATCGGGTTGATCAAAGAGGGTGATGACCCCAAGAAACCAGCAGTTACCTTCAACCCTATTATAGTACAGATCCAGCCATCAGGGGAGGATGAGGCAACTCCAGTAGTCCCGTTCGAGTTTGAAGTGGCACCACCTGCAGACACGCTTGTGCCTTTCGAGGTTGAAGTAGTGCCACTTGCCAAAGTACCAACTCCATTTGAAGTAAGGGTAGAAACTCCCATTACAGTGACAGTGTCCACCATGCCGCCTTTTTACGATAAGGATGTGCCCTGGGACTACGTAGCTGAAGCAAGAAGGAAAGGTAAGACCAAAATAGAAGAGGTTGGTGCCGCGCAGGGGATGACTAGGACCGGAAAGGTCTACACACCTGAGCATTTGGGAGAGTCTAGAAAACATGCCTCCAATAGACCGCCCATCATTGAAACGGGTCCTGATGATCTATGGAGGAAGGTGCAAGCCAAGGAATACTCAGTCATAGATCAACTGAACAAAACTCCGGCCTAGATATCCATCTTATCATTGCTACAGAACTCGGAAGCACACATGAATGCTTTGATGAAAGTGTTAAATGAAGCTTTTGTGCCTAATAACATCACCGGAGGAGAAATGGCTAACATGGTAGGGCAGGTGTTGGAAAGTCACAAGATTACTTTCCATGAGGATGAACTACCACCCGAGGTCTGAGTCACAACAAGGCACTACATATTACCGTACAATGCGAAGATTATTTCATCACCAGGGTTCTGATCGATGGAGGGTCCAGCCTTAACATTTGCCCATTGACAACATTAAAGAGGTTGGGCAAAGGATTGTACGAAATACAAGAAGGATCCATGAATGTAAAGGCTTTCGATGGGTATCAAAGGTCCACCATTGGAGAAATCATTATTTGTCTGCAAATGGGGCATAAGTGGTTTGTGGTTGAATTTAGGTGCTAGATATATCTGCGTCCTACAACCTGTTATTAGGGCGACCATGGATACATGCCGCTGGGGCTGTGGCGTCAACCTTGGAAGTAAAATTTTGAGTGGAACCACCAGGAGGTAATCATCCATGGAGAAGGGAGAAACCCTATCTACAACCGCCAGACTATCTCGGTAGTTGAGGGTAGAAGAAGGCTTGGTGGAGAAACCTATCATCACATCGAGCGGTTCAATGCAATAGACAAGGACAAGTGGTGGAGTAGTAAAATTGAAAGCATACTAGATTGGAGTGGATACGAACCCAACAAAAGACTCGGCAAGAATCTTTCAGGGAATCTCCAAACGGATACAACTAAAGCACCACGACACTACATTTGGCCTAGGTTATCAGTACTCTTGGCAAGAGTATCAAGACTAGTCGCCACCATGGCGCGGTCCTTACTATCCATTGGAGCAACCCATACCACACTTGGAGCAGACTTTCCAGCAAGCCGACATCATATGGGGATCAGAAGAAGAGGAAGCATTAGCGACGATGATGAACTTACTCCTGAAGGACGAAGATATGGACTGTTGTGTTATTGTCGAGGAGGAGGAGGAGGAGGAAGGCCCTACTATCCAAGCCGCGAGCAAGGGATCATTCCTCAGAAGCTGGACTATCCGACCATCTAGGGCCTGACGAGTCCCAGGGTAGCAAGTTGAACAACATTGTTTATTTTTTCCTTTCAAGATAATGACTTTCCTTTCTTGCATTATGTTTTAAATGACATTTCCAGTTGTTCCAAAACATTTGTTTAAATTATTGGAAACCGATTTTTATGTTTTAATGAATCGATATTTATTATTTCCATTTTCTCTCATATTTTTATCTATACAGCATTACTATTTCCTATCTTGATGAACCAATGACTGTGACATGCAATGAGACAACGCAACAAAAGGACAGTGATTAGGAAGAAGAAGAATATATCATACACGAGGAAATCGTCAAAGAGGCAGAAGACTTTGAGAACAGGCCTAAGTCCAATCTGGACGATACTGAGGTAGTCAACCTGGGAGATTCACAGACTGTCAAAGAAACTCGCATCAGCATCCACTTGTCACTGTCAGAGTAGGAAGAGTACACACAGTTCTTGAAAGAGTATGAAGACATATTTGCATGTCTTACGACGACATGACCGAGCTAAGTACATCAATTGTGGCTCACAAGTTGCCAACCAATACAATGTGCCCGTCGGTAAAGCAGAAACTCTGAAAGTTCAAGCGTGATATGAGTCTGAAAATCAAGGAGGAGGTCACCAAATAAATCAACGCCAAGGTCCTCAGGGTGGTGGAATACACAACATGGTTAGCCAATATCGTGCCACTTCTGAAGAAAAATGGGAAGGTCAGAGCTTGTGTTGATTACTGGGATCTCAACCGAGCCAGCCCAAAGGATGATTTCCCCCTTCCAAACATACACATCCTGATTGACAATTGTGCCAAACATGAACTCCAGTCATTTGTGGATTGGTTCGTCGGTTACCATCAGATCTGGATGGACGAAGAGGATGCTGAGAAAATGGCTTTCATTATGCCATGTGGAGTATACTGTTATAAGATGATGTCATTCGGCCTGAATAATGCTGGGGCCACGTACATGAGGGCTATGAACACCATTTTCCACGATATGATACATAAATAGATCGAGGTGTGTGTGGACGACGTCATCATCAAGTCCAAGAAAGCCACATATCATATAGTAGACTTGAGGAAGATCTTCAACAGACTGCGGAAATACAACTTGAAACTAAATCCCGCAAAATGTGCATTCAGGGTTCCTGCCGGAAAATTGCTTGGGTTCATCGTCAGCCGCCGAGGAATAGAACTGGATCAATCAAAAGTCAAAGCCATCCAGGAGTTGCCACTACTGAGAAATAAGAAGGATGCAATGAGTTTTCTAGGACGGCTAAATTACATCATCCGGTTCATAGCCCAGTCCATGTTCATATGTGAACCAATCTTCAAGATGTTAAAGAAAGACGCCGCGACCAAATGGACCGAGGATTGTGAAAAGGCCTTCGAAAGAATCAAGGAGTACTTATCGACACCACCAGTCTTGGTACCGCCAGAGCCAGGTAGACCCTTAATACTCTACCTTGCAGTACTAGATGGAGCTTTCGGCTGCGTTGTGGGGCAACACGACGAGACAAGGAGAAAGGAGCAAGCTATCTATTATCTGAGTAAGAAGTTCACTCTATATGAGGCACGGTATTCTCTATTGGAACGTACCTATTGTGCTCTAACCTGGGTAGCCCAAAAGTTAAGACACTACTTCTGCGCCTATATAACATACCTCATATCAAGAATGGATCCCTCAAAGTATATCATTCAGAAGCCCATGCCCACCGGCAAGCTAGATAAGTGGCAGATCCTGCTGAGTGAGTTCGACATCATCTATGTGACTCAAAAGGCTATCAAGGGGCAAGCATTAGCGGATCATCTAGTCGAGAACCCTGTGGACAGAGAATACGAACCTTTGAAAACGTATTTTCTCGATGAAGAAGTGTTTTTCATAGGAGAAGACATTGCTGAATCCTATGACAGCTGGAGGATGTTCTTTGACGGAGCGGCAAATTTCAAAGAAGCCGACATTGAAGCTGCTTTGGTATCGAAAAATGACCAGCATTACCGGTATCTGCTAAACTCAGATTTCCTTGAACCAACAACATGGCGGAGTACGAAGCCTGCATCATAGGGCTCAACATGGCCATTAACATGAATATTTAAGAGCTGCTGGTAATTGGTGACTCAGATTTGCTTATACACCAGGAACAAGGAGAATGGGCCACCAAGAATTCCAAGATACTGCCATATCTGCACCATGTGCAGGAATTGAAGAAGAGGTTCACAAAGACAGAATTTTGGCACGTCCCCAGAATTCATAACGGGTTTGCTGACGCATTGGCCACTTTATCATCCATGATACAACATCCAGATAAGAACTTCATTGATCCTATTCTAGTAAAGATCCATAGCCAGCCGGCATATTGTTCCCATGTTGAAGAAGAAGCAGACGGAAAGCCTTAGTTCCACAACATCAAATAATACTTGGCAAACACAGAATACTCGGAGCATGCAAATCATACCCAGAAACGTACGCTTCGGAGGTTGTTAAATATTTTCTTTCACAGCAGGGGAACCCTATACAGAAGAACCCCCGACTTGGGATTGCTGAGATGTGTCGACGCAAAGGAAGCTTCCAAACTACTCGAGGAAATACATGTTGGAACATGTGGCCCGCATATGAATGGGTTTGTCTTGGCCAAGAAGATACTCAAAGCCGGTTATTTCTAGATGACCATAGAAACAGACTGCATCCAATATGTTCGGAAATGCTACCAATGTCAGATACATGCGAACATGATAAAAGTACCGCCGAATGAATTCAATGCAACTAGCTCACCTTGGTCGTTCGCCGCCTGGGGAATGGACATCATAGGACCAATCGAGCCCACCGCCTCAAATGGTCACATATTTATCTTGGTAACTATTGATTACTTCACAAAATGGGTCGAAGCTGCATCTTACAAAGCAGTGACAAAGAAAGTCATGGTAGATTTTGTCCGCAACCGGATTGTTTGTCGGTTTGGAGTTCCAGAATTAATCATTACTGACAATGCCTCCAATCTCAAAAGTGATCTGATGAAGACCTTGTGCGATACATTCAAAATCAAGCACAAGAATTCCACAACCTATAGACCTCAGATGAATGGAGTTGTAGAAGCCACCAACAATAATATCAGGAAGATACTAAGAAAGATAGTAGAAAATCACAAACAATGGCATGAAAAGTTTTCATTTGCCTTACTGGGATACCACACCACAGTCCGCATATCAACTGGGGCAACCCCTTACTCATTGGTTTATGGTACAGAGGTTGTCATTCCCGCTGATGTAGAAATTCCTTCCTTGAGGATCATACAAGAAGCTGAGCTCAACGACGGATAATGGATAAGGAACCGTTATGAGCAGTTAGCCCTCACATACGGGAAAAGGATGAATGTAATATGTCACGGACAACTATACCAGAATAGAATGACCAGAGCCTTCAACAAAAGGGTTAAGCCAAGACGGTTCACACCGGGGCAACTGGTGTTGAAGAAGATCTTTCCACATCAAGATGAAGCTAAAGGGAAATTCTCTCCCAACTGGCAAGGTCCATACATGGTTCACCAAGTACTGACAGGATGAGCTTTCATACTTGTAGAAATGGATGGAGAAGTCTGGCCAAAACCGATCAACTCAAATGCAATCAAGCGATACTATGTGTAACTCTTTATGCTTTCCTCAAATAATGTAATTGAACTACGCTCGATCTGATTCCTGTTTAAGAGGAGATACGTAGGAAGCCCTGTGGATTAGGTCATAATTCAATAAAATCTCATTTCCCCCACAATTGGAAACTGGGGCAGAATTTTGAGGAGGACCCTGAAAATTCCGAAGCAAGTTTAGTCGATCGCAGCATGTACAACAGTCAAAGATGCCAGTCCATCTAACTGGGGAAGAATTTTGAGTAGGACCCTAAAATTCCATAGCATGGGAGGTTGCAATGTCTCGGATCTTGTCACGACCATCGGTTCATCTAAATTTCTCAAAATATTTTTCTTACTATGTCTTTACATAACTATGCATGTTTGCTTGTAAGGTAACTCTATTTAGCCAAATGCTACTCCGATGACTTAAACGGGATCCTCAGACAAACAAAAAGCTAGTAGGGACACGAATCAACCTCCCTCATTTACAAAACTCACAATTTTTCTTTGGATGTAGGAACGAAGTATATACATGCCTCGAAGTCATAATCCTCACAACAACCATAATACTGAAATCTGCTACCAGCTAAGAAATTCTGCTACTATCTGCTATTTATTCTATTCCCTTGCTTAAGGCTAATCTCTGCCTTCCCCTGCATAAGGCTAATCTCTGCCTTCCTCTCCATAAGGATAATCTCTTCCTTCCCTTGCACAAGGCTAATCTCTGGCTTCACCTTGCACAAGGCTAATCTCTTCCTTCACCTTGCATAAGGCTAATCTCTGTCTTCCCTTGCATAAGGCTAATCTCTGTTTTTGCTGCACAAGGCTAATCTCTACCTTCACCTTGCATAAGGCTAATCTATGCCTTCACCTTGCATGAGGCTAAGCTCTACCTCCATTTGTAAAAGGCTAATCTGTGCCTCCATTTGCATGAGACTAAGCTCTGTCCCCATACCTGCATGAGGCTAAGCACTGCCTCTACTTTACATTCTTTCACCGAGACTAAGCTCTGTCTCTCAAGCATTTTCTACTCTGCTCTTCTTTCGGGCTAAGCTCTGCCCTCCAGCTCGCAAGACTAAGCTTGTCTTGTTGACATCATATTATTGCATCTCATGGGCTAAAATATCGCCAACTTGTCCAAAGGCGCCATAGTCTAAATGCATCATCCTTATAGCTGGAAGACACTATGTCATGGCCTGAGGATCTCTCAAATTTGCATATCATTATTCAAAGGAGTCATAGTTCGGAGGCACCAATATTCATGGACCGAGAACATCATTTCATGGCCTGCGAATATCTCACTGAATAATTCATGGCCCAGGCCATCATGGTCTAAGGACGTCATCCTCAACCGTCTGGAGACAACTTTCATAGTCTAAAGGGAACCTGCATCATGTTTAAGTTTCCGCACAGTATATGCTTGTACTATCTCCTTATTGGCAGGTTACCCGACAAGCAACTGCTATCCCAGCAGGAGCGATCCCGCTCCAGTTCATTCAACTATATCCGACATAACCTCTCTCGTGAACCATTCATTCACCTATCCCTAGATGTTGCGTCCGTTCTTGCGATGACTTCACCGATATACTCCGCCGATGAATCCAGAACTACACGCGGCCTGATTCCTGTAAGACCAGGGATATGTAGGTAGCTTAGAAGCCAGAGTGCGGCCTAAATCCCTTAAACCGTTTCGCTCGGTCAAAATTGGCCATCATATCTTTGCCCGACAACTCTTTCATCCTTTCCTGGTAAAGAGAGGCAGTTGTTGATACCCAATTTTTCCTAAAAATATTCTTAAATTGCATATATACCCTCAAAATCATGCATTAGTATTTTCCCATAATTTTTTTAGATTTTTATTAATTTGTCCAACATTTTATTTTCAATAAATAATTACAAAATTGCATTACAAATAACTTCAAAGACATTCCTTGATTTAATTTATTATTTTATGGTCTTATTAAGAACAAATTATTCCATAAATAGCCAAATTGGCACCTTTTGGCTATAATTGTAAAAACTTTGCAATTATAGCCCACGCATATAATTTTGTATTTTTTTTACCAGAAATTAGTCTTTTGTATGTTAAATACTAAATAATCATTTTTGAAATATTTCTATGCATGAAATTCATTTTTTATAATTAGTAACTATTTTTAAATTATTTTAATTAATTTATCTTGGGTATTTAACAAATGACCCGTTCTATTTCAATTATAACCTAAATTACGCCAACCCAAATGCCTTATTAACTGGCCCAATACACCTAGGCCCAAATCCTAATTAAACCCGACCCAATTCCGCTCAAATCCTGGCCAATGATCATTTTTTATCAAAGGCCCACGTTATTTCTTTCCTAATTAACCTCAAACGACCCTCCAAACCCTTCACTCTCCTCTCACACTCTCCGCCACACTTCACTCCCCTCTCCAAATCCTCTCTACCCTAACCTTAATCCTACCTCGTTGTTGCTTTCCTATCGTCGACTATGGTGGATTACCACAACTATCCAGCCTTAGCGGCTCTCCTACGTCGAGATTTTTGCTGTCTTTGAGGTCCTCAAGGGACCAGGGAACAGTACACTCACACCTTGGCCTGTCCACACCAGTCTCAGCCCACCATAGCTCGATTTGAGTAAGAACGTCCTATTTTTGGCTAAACCTATTGTCACGCCCCAAAATCGAGGGACGAGACCAGGATTGCCTTTCCTACCCAACGCATTACCCCGTGATCATAATGTACATTTTATAAGTGAAGCAGCAAAATAGAATCAAAGCATGCTTTTACAACATAAGTCCATTTTTCCTCTTTTAATGCTTTAACATTTAATAACTCCAAAACACATAAACTAGGTACAACATTCCCGACACGCAACCACGAGTACGAGTAAATACGACTACTACCCAAAACATATATACAACCCACAAAGTGTCTACGGAGCCTCTAAGAGTACGGACAGTATACATAGACTTGCTAGCGACAAGGCCCCGACTATACCTCAAAAGAAGGTGACATAAATAGAATGAGCCAACATGAACTACACACAACCCCGAGAAGAAGTGGGGCTCACCAAGACTGCTGAGAAGATGGAGGGAAGGCACCACTATCGGCGATCAGAGCTACCTGCTATGGAACCACCTACATCCATATAAAAGATGTAGCGTCCCTGGCAAAAGGGACGTTAGTACCATTGAATAGTACTAGTATGTATGAACATACCTACTCCAGATAGGATAAACAATAACAGTCAAACATGAGAAGAGGCATCATACAACAGTACACTAAAATATGGAAAGTCACAACAAGAATTACTAGATCCCACATCTCGTTTTTCCATCTTTTGGTTAATGTAGTTTTAAGTTTCATCTTGTTATTATTATTACTGATCCACCGTGTCGTTGTCACACGGAGTCCAATCTCTTCCCGATCAGCTAATCCATCGTAGGTGAGGTCCGAATTTCAATCACATCACATATAACCACTGTGTCTTGTTCTCACGGAGTCCGATCTCTGCCCGAATCGGCTAGGCTAACACCGCGGCTCGTGCACATCACACGGAGTCCGATCTCTGCCCGATCGGCTAGGCCATGTCAACTGAAACAGTGAGGACAATAATCATCATCATATCATAATCATATCACAACATCAAGTCATCCATATGTACGGGATGGAGGCCGATCCCAGCCAGATCGGATAGGCCTTCTCACCCCTAGGACATTCTCCTGGTACAATATGGATATTTTAGATCACTTACATCATTTTTAACCTTTTTTTGATCCCCAACACACATTGTTATTTGATTCATATTTCATATCATTAGAATCCTTTGGTTCATATTTCACAACAATTCATCCTTAAATCCATGTTCCATAACCATCCAATCCATTAATTTGTGTTTCACACTTTCCCAATCCATTGTTTCGTGTTTCATAACAGTTCAACCTCATGTTTCACATTTCACATCATTACCATATCTTTACTCATATTCCATAACAATCCACCCTTTACATTTTCACACCCATCATATAATAGGAGCACACACACAATAAGGAAGAACATGGTGATCAACATTTATACACTCCACTAGCAAGACATCATGGTGGTAGCATATAGCAACATGGAAACAAGAATTCCTCAATTAAGCACATAGGGCACATAATTTCCATGGAAGGTCAATAAGAGAGTCATACCTGGAAAATGACCACAACGGGTTTATCCTATGAGGATTAAAGTTATCCATACATACCTCGAGTTGGAATTCACCTTTAATTTCTATCCCAAATCACCGGACCTTCTAACGCCTTCAATCTAATTTACAATGTGACACATTCACACTTAGAGTTAGGAACCTTGAACTCATTTGGGCATTTTGTCAAATACTATGTGATCATTTAGATTGACTAGCCCCTCTTTAGTGAAAGACTGCCCTAGCCTATTCCCCTTTGCTAGATTATGGTAGATTATTCACATGCATGCAAGGTTTTAACTTTCATCCTCAAGAACCAGCCTATGTGTGTTCTATTCTAACTAAAATATGAGAATCTAGGGAAATGGGGTGAAGACTTACCTCTTAGGGTGAAGAATATGACAACTACTCGATTAACTCCAGGCCTGAGTAGAGGTGGAGAACCAATTTGGGGAAGATGAGGACTTCCCTCACTAGAACCCACTCTCACTTCTCTCTATTTTGGTCAGATAATCGTTAAAATATGAAGGGGAGGGGTGTTTTATTAGACTAGGGGTCGGGTTTTAAAATTAGAAATAAGAAGCCCCGAAGCAGGTATGCGGCCAGGAATGTGATCACATTCATGTTATGCGGTTTGCATACCTGTTATTCGATCGCATAGTGCGTCGCATAACTCCCTCCTCAAAAATCAAGGTGGAAGAATGCGACAACTATGCGGCCCGCATTCGTGAAATACGATCGCATTCTGGGGCGCATAGTTTCCCTCAAAATGGACAGCAAACTGTCCAAGTATGCGACCACTATGCGGTCCGCATACCTGATCTGCGATCGCGTAGTGGACCGCAGACCTTCGCGAATCTGGAAAATTATATCTTTAAAGTCCTGGGGTACTTTTTACTCCAAAAGGGTGCGTTTTAAGAATTACTACTGTATTAACAACATGGAGGCCTACCCCCGAATCATTTTTAGTTAACAAAATTTACGGGTCCTTACATCCTCCCCCACTTAAAATCATTCGCCCTCGAATAAGGATTTGGGAAGGCACTTTGGTCAGAAAACACAAAGATACCAACCCCCAATTTTCACTAACTCCGACATTTTCTGAAAGTTTCGCCAGAGTTTCCCCTGTAAATAGGCCTATCCACCTATCAGAGGGCCCCCGAACATATTTCAAAAAGTTCCACATAGTTTAGGTAATACAACGAATGGCACTTAGTTCAGTTGCATGTTCCAATGCCATTGCATCTTTTTTTTTCTTTTCAATTTGTACAGCATCTGCATTTCGATCAGCAACACTCTTCAAAACGCTAGAAGTCGTTGTATGCATCCTTTCAAAAATAGTCCAAGTAGGAACATCCATAAACCTCCTAACCTCTACTTCGTGTTCTTTCTGAAGTTGTTCCACACCTACTCCCTCAATCTTTTGCCCAGCTTTTTCTTGGACTTGTTGAACCTGTATATAATTATCCTTCTTGGCCACAATCACCCCATCATTCTCATTGGCCTTCAATTTATTGTGCTTCCCAGAACTTATATATTTCTAGGTCCTTCCATTAACTGTTGGCTATCTCTTTTTGCATTCAAATAATCCCTTGCATCACACTGTAATTTCTCCATCACACATGTTGCATCAAATTCCTCCTCCACCTGTTCATCATGAGCTGCTCGTTGTTTTCCTAACAGGATGTGACATGTAGATTCATCATGTCCTTGATGCTTGCAGTGATTACAATACAAAGGTAAATTATCATAAATAACTTGTTGAAGATGCTCAACAATCTTTCCAGTTCCTCCATCAACATATTTGAGCCTTATGTATTCTGGATGTTTGTGCAATATATTGTGATGACCCAAAAGGTCATCCAGTATAAATTTAGCTTAAACTTTGTTCCGAGGCCCTGAGAGCCTCCGTTAATCTCACCTCGATGTGGTGCGCAGCCCGGGCGTGTAGCCAGGAAGCCTTTATGTGGAAACTTGATAAAAAGTTGAATTTATGGTAATTAATTGATTGAAGTTGACTTCGGTCAACATTTTTGGTAAATGGACCCGGTCCCGTAATTTGACTGTCCCAGAGAGTCCGTAGGAAAATATGGAACTCGGTCGTATGCCCGGAATCGAATTCCGAGGTCCCAAGCCCGAGAAATAAATTTTTAAAGAAAATTGTTTTCTGAAAAATATAAATATTTTTGAGAATGATAATTAATGTGAAAACTGTGTTACCGGGTCCGTATTATGGTTCTAGAGTGCGGAACAAGTTTAATATATGTTATGTGAGCTATCTGTGAAATTTGGTGTAAAACGGACATGAAATGACGTGTTTCGGATAAAAATCGGAATAATTGAACCTTATGAAGTTTTGAGAAAATTCTATGAGTTTTGAGGTTTAATTCATTGACTTTGATGATATTTTGGTGATTTAAATGCTTAAATAAGTTCGTAGGATGATTTGGGAGTCGTGTGTGTTTTTGGTTTTGAGACCCGAGTGCTCGGGTGAGTTTCGGGTAGCAAACCGGGTGCATAAGTAGTGAAAAGTTTAGTGTTTTGATGATTTTGCTGGTGTCTGGTGTAATACCCTTCGCGAACGCGGCCAAGGGCTTGCGAACGTGAAGGGTAAATTATGGTGGCCTGGGTTTTACTCTACGCGAACGCGTAGAGGGAGACGCGAATGCGGAGCACTGGACAGTGCTTCTACGCGAACGCGTCCCCAAGGGTGCGAACGCGTAGGTTTAGGGTGAGGTCGGGGGGTAGGGTAGCTTTGTTCTTCGCGAACGCGGGCGTAGGCTCGCGAACACAGAAGCCTAGGAAGTCAGACCTTCGCGAACGCGGCCTTGGCTCCCCGAATGCGTAGGTCCCAACAGTTAACCCTTCGCGAACGCGGCCTGTGGCCCGCGAATGCGAAGGGCAATTTCGCCCTGTGATTTTAAAATGTCAAAAACAGAAACATTACGGGATTTAACCCACTTCTTCTCAAACCTCTTCTTCCCCTTAGGCGACTTTGAAGATTTCCATCACCATAGCTCCATAGGTAAGTGATTCCAACTCCATTTTCTTCCATTTTTCTTCAACAACAACTAGAATCTAGGCCTAAAATCCTAAAATCAAAGTAGAAATTAGGGGTTTTGGGTAGAGTTAGGGTTTATGGAATTTTGGATAATTCAACCTCAATTTGGGGTCAGATTTCAAAACAAATTATGTATTTGAACTCGTGGGGGTATGGGTAATCGGGTTTTGGTCCGAGCCTCGTGTTTGGACCAAGCGGGCCCGGGGTCGAATTTTGGTATTTTTTTAAGAATGCTAGGAATTGTATATATAGGCTATGGGATTGTATTAATGAGACATTATTGATGTTAATAAGTTAATTATGTCTAGATATTATCATTTCGGAGTTGAATTCAAAAGGAAAGGCGGTATTAGAGGCTTGAATTGTTATTCTTGGACCCGAGGTAAGTGTCTTGCCTAGCTTTGGTGAGGGAATAGGTATTGTGTGCCATGTGCTATGTGTTTATCATGTTCAATGCATAGGTGAGGTGACGATTACCTATGCATTGTGTGTCAACCATGCCCGTGAGTCTATTTTTGATGAAATTCTTATTATTACTTCCATATTCATTATATTGTGAAATTGTTTCTACTTGGAAGTCGATTGTTGTTGAAAATCCCTGTTGATAAAATTGTGATGTGAATGGTTCGATTGAGAGCCCAATTGTAAAGGATATACCTTAAAAGAGTGGTTATAGCTGAGACCTTTGTCGGGCAATTGTTTTGATATTGACTGATAGTATTCCCCTTGATGGGTGATTATGACTTGTGTTTCCACTATGTTGCATCCCTTTCCATTTTGATAATTGTCATTGTTATGGTGAGGAAGAGTGTAAAGCACGAAAGGTGATGCCGTGCCATGATTTACATCGAGTAAAAGCACGAAGGGTGATGTCGTGCCATGATTAATATTGATTACATCATATATTGTATAGTGAGGAAGAGAGTAAAAGCACGAAGGGTGATGCCATGCCATGATTCATATCATTTTATATTGTACATCGCATTGTGAGGAAAAGAGTAAAATCACGAAGGGTGATGTCGTGACGTTATGTTTATTTCTGACTTCTATACTGGTATCATTAGAATCTTTGTTAGATTGCCTTTCTTGGTTACCTCTATATGCTTAATTGACTGTTTTATCTCACCTGTTATCCCATTATCTTCTGTCGTACCCCATGCTTATCGGCTATTTCTTGTTCCTTTCCATGTTATGTGTTGTAGAATAGGACAAGTTATCGGTTGTTGTCAAGTCTAGCCTCGTCACTACTTTGGCCGAGGTTAGGCTCGGCACTTACTCAGTACATGTGGTCGGTTGTACTGATGCTACACTGCACTTCTTAATGTTGTGCAGATCCCGCGGTCAGACCCAGTGGACATTGTTGAGGGAGTATCCTTTAGTCCACCTCAGAGATTTCAAGATAGACCGCTGACGTTCGTGGGCCTTGGCGTCTCTTCTATCACTAGATCCTTACTCTGTCTTGCATTTCTTCTAGTATTTCTGAGACGGATTATGTAGTTTTCTTTCAGACCTTGTATTCAGCACTCTAGAAAGTTTGTGAGTTGGTGACTCCCGGTTTTGGGGCTTATGCGATGTATTGGATTTCGTTCTTTTCACTTAGCTTTGAAATTTATCTATTTTCGTTTTTAAAAATTATAAACTGATTCTAGTTAATTCTATTAGTTCTGTGTTATCAAGTTAGTTTAATTGTACATGTTGGCTTGTCTAGTGGGTTCAACGTTAGACGAAGTCACGGCCTGTGGGTGGATTTTCGGGTCATGACAAGTTGGTATCAGAGCTCTAGGTTGCTTAGGTCTCGCAACTCACGGACAACTTGGTAGAGTCTGAGGGATTGGTACGGAGACGTTAGAGGCTGCAAAGATAGGAATAACTCCACATCTTTCATTCTCTGTCGTGCCAACTGAATTATAAATACTAACAAAGTCTCTAATTACTCTCTCGTAGGTGGCGAGAACGCGTGCTTCCTCATCGACCGATTAGCAGCCTGATCCTCCTATTGTAGCTCCTACGAGGGGCCGAGGCCGTGCTAGAGGCCGAGGCAGAGCTAGAGCAGCGGATCTAGTTGAGCACCCACAAGTAGATTATGCCGGTGAGGTTCCTGCTCAGACAGTCCCAGTTGGACCAACTCAGGTCGCAGAAGGGTTCATTGCTACCCCGGTGCTTCAGGACGCTCCGCTTAGTGGGACTCATGGAGAATGTGGCTCAGGCCGGTCTTCTTCCTATGGCACCAGCCGTCTCTCAGGCTGGGGGAGGTACCCAGACTCCTGTTATTCATACCCTAGAGCAGGTTGCCACTTAGTTTCAGACTCCAGCACCTCAGACAGCCGGAGTAGCTCAGTTGGGTATTGTGGCACCGGCAGTTGAGGGAGCAGCTATGTCAGCAGATGCCCTATGGAGGTTGGAAAGGTTCACCAAGTTATTCACGGCTACTTTTACTGGTGCACCGTCAGAGGATCCCCAGGATTATTTGGACAGCTGCTATGAGGTTCTTCGGAACATGGGCATAGTAGAGTCCAATGGAGTTGACTTTGCTACCTTTCGGTTATCTGGCGCAGCCAAGACTTGGTGGAGGGATTATTTATTGACCAGACCAGTTGGGTCTGCACTTTTGACTTGGACTCAGTTCTCAAAGGTATTCTTGGGGAAGTTCCTTCCTATTACTCAGAGAGGGGATCTTCGAAGACAGTTTGAGCGTCTCCAGTAGGGTTCTATGACAGTCACTCGGTATGAGACCAGGTTTATCACCTTAGCCAGGCATGCATTGATGATACTTTCCACTGATCGGGAGAGGGTTCAGAGATTTATTGAGGGTTTGGCCCAGCCTATTAGACTTCAGATTGCTAGGGAGTCAGGTACTGATATTTCCTTCCAGGATGCGGCCGATGTGGCAAGGAGGATTGAGATGATTTTATCAAAGAGTGGTGGTCAGGGGGATGACAAGAGGCCCCGTCACTTTGGTAGATTCAGTGGAGCCTCATTTGGAGGTAGGGATTCTTTCGGCAAAGGTCAGTCACCCCGACCTTTTCAGTCAGCACTTCAGGTATCTCACCGTGCACCGCCAGCTCCTATTAGTGCACCACCAGCACCTATCAGTGCACAACCGCTTCAGAGTTACCAGGGTGGTTATCAGGGTCGTACGGGGCAGTTCTAGAGTCCCCAGCCATATCAGCAGAGGCTGTGTCATTCTTGTGGTGTTCTGGGGCATGCTGCCAAGTATTGCCCCCGGGCTTCTAGTGGTCCCAAGTATCAGGGCTCGTGCCATGGTTCCAGTGTCAGGCACACCCCCACCCCCTAAGCCAGCTAGGGGTGGTGGTCGTGGTGCCAGAGGTGGAGGTCAAAGTCATAGAGGTGGAGCACAGGCCATGAGGGGCAGGGGTCAGGTCACAGAATGTCGACCCAGAGATGTTCAGATTGGAGAGGGTCCGCCCCGATGTTATGCTTTTTCTGCTAGGCCCGAAGTTGAGGCCTCCGATGCATTCATAACAGGTACGGTATTAGTTTGCAGCCGAGACTCTTCGGTGTTATTTGATCCGGGTTCTACTTTCTCCTATGTGTCTTCATATATTGCCCCTTATTTGAGCATGCTTCGTGATTCTTTGAGTACTTATGTGTATGCGTCCACCCCGGTGGGCGATTCTATCGTGGTAGATCGAGTCTACCATTCTTTCCTGGTTGTTATTGGTGGTTTGGAGACTCGGGTAGATCTATCGCTCCTTGATATGGTAGATTTTGATGTTATATTGGATATGGACTGGCTATCCCCCTACCATGCTATTATGGACTGTCATGTCAAGACAATGACCTTAGCCTTGCCTGGAGTACCTCATTTAGAGTGGAGAGGGACTCCTAGTCATTCTTCTGGTAGAGTTATTTCTTATATGAAGCCTCGGCGCATGGTCGAGAAGGGTTGTTTGGACTATCTGGCCTATGTTCGTGATCCTAGTGCCGAGGTTCCTTCGATAGAGTCCGTGCCCAGGGTTCGTGAATTTTTGGAGGTATTCCCTGCTGACCTGCCGGGTATGCCACCCGACAGGGATATTGATTTCAGCACTGAGGTAATTGAGGGCACTCAACCCATTTCTACTCCCACGTATCGTATGGCTCCGCCAGAGTTGAAGGAATTGAAGGAGCAATTGCAGGACTTGTTGGATAAAGGCTTCATCAGGCCTAGTGTTTCTCCGTGGGGTGCTCCAGTGTTGTTTGTCAAGAAGAAGGATGGCTCAGTGAGGATGTGTATTGATTACCGACAGTTGAATAAGGTTACTATTAAGAACAAGTATCCTTTGCCGAGGATTGATGACTTATTTGATCAGCTTCACGGTGCTTCGGTGTTCTCCAAGATAGACTTGCGATCTGGTTATCATCAGCTGAGGATTAGGGCTTCTGATGTCCCTAAGACAGCTTTTCGCACTCGTTATGGGCACTATGAGTTTTTGGTGATGCCTTTTGGGTTGACTAATGCCCCCGCTGCATTCATGGGGTTGGTGAACCGAGTGCTCAGGCCTTATTTGGATTCGTTCGTGATCGTGTTTATAGATGATATATTTATATACTCTCGCAGCCGAGAGGATCATGAGCAGCACCTTAGAGTCGTCCTCCAGACACTGAGGTATAGTCAGTTGTATACATAATTCTCCAAGTGTGAGTTTTGGTTGAGTTCAGTTGCATTTCTAGGCCATGTGGTTTTATCAGAAGGTATTCAGGTAGATCACAAGAAGATTTCAGCGATTAGATATTTGCCTAAGCCCACTTCAGCTACAAAGATTCGGAGCTTCTTGGGCTAGCAGGATACTATCTCCGATTTGTGGAGGGCTTTTCATCTATCGCAGCCCGATGACCAGGTTGACCAAGAAGTGTGCTCAAATCAGGTGGTCTGATGAGTGTGAGGCGAACTTTCAGAAGCTCAAGAAAGACTTGACCACGGCACCAGTGTTAGTATTGCCCTCAGGTTCAGGGCCGTATACCGTGTATTGTGATGCTTCACGGGTTGGGATTGGTGCAGTGTTGATGCAGGACAGCAAGGCTATAACCTATTCTTCTCATCAGTTGAAGATTCATGAGAAGAACTATCTCGTTCATGATTTGGAGCTTGCAGCTATTGTTCACGCTTTGAAGATTTGGAGGCGCTATCTGTACGGAATGCCATGTGAGGTGTTCACAGACCATAAGATTTTGCAGTACATGTTCAAGCAAAAGGAGTTGAACATGAGGCAGAGGAGGTGGTTGGAGTTGTTGAAGAATTATGATATTACTTTTCTCTATCATCCAGGAAAGGCCAATGTGGTGGCCGATGCTTTAAGCCGAAAGTCAGTTAGCATGGGTAGTCTTGCCTATTTGTCAGTCGGAGAGCGACCTCTTGCTTTGGATGTTTAGGTCTTAGCCAACCGATTCGTGAGGTTGGAGGTTTCTCAGGGTGGTAGTGTTTTGGCACATATCATCGCTCGTTCTTCATTGTATGACCGTATTCGTGCCAAGCAGTATGATGATCATTATTTATGTACTCTCAGAGATAAGGTTCGGCGCGGACGTGCCAAGCAGGTCACTATTGATGCTGAGGGAGTTTTGAGGATGCAGGGTCGTATTTGTGTACCCGGCGTTGATGGCATTCATGAGTTGATATTGTAGCAGGCCCATAGTTCCCGGTATTCCATTCATCCGGGTGCCGCAAAAATGTACCAGGACTTGCGGCAGCATTATTGGTGGCATAGAATGAAGAAGGATATTGTAGCTTTTGTAGCTCGGTGCTTGAATTGTCAGCAGGTTAAGTATGAGCACCAGAGGCCCGGTGGTTTGATGCAGCAGATTTAGCTTCCTGAGTGGAAGTGGGAGCGTATCATCGATGGATTTTGTAGTGGGGCTTCCACGGACTCAGAGGACGTTTGATGCAGTATGGGTTGTTATGGATAGGCTGACCAAGTCAGCACATTTCATTCCTGTAGCAGTTTCATATTCAGCGGAGAAGTTGGCAAAGATTTATATGAGAGAGATTGTCAGATTGCATGGTGTGCCCTTATCCATTATATCAGACCGAGGTACTCAGTTCACCTCCAATCTCTGGAGAGTATTTTAGTGAGAGTTGGGTACGCAGATTGAGTTGAGCACAGCATTTCATCCTCAGACGAACGGACAGTCCGAAAGTACTATTCAGATTTTGGAGGATATGTTGTGAGCTTGTGTCATTGACTTTGGTGGATCATGGGATCAGTTCTTGCCTTTAGCAGAGTTTTCCTACAACAACAGCTACCAGTCGAGCATTCAGATGGCTCCTTACGAGGCGTTGTATGGTAGACGGTGTCGGTCTCCAGTTGGATGGTTTGAGTCAGGAGAGGCTAGGTTGTTGGGTTCTGAGTTAGTCCAGGATGCCTTGGACAAGGTGAAGATTATTCAAGATAGACTTCGTACAACTCAGTTTAGGAAAAAGAGTTATGCGGATCACAGAGTTTGAGATTTGGCTTTCATGAGAGGAGATCAGGTGTTTCTTAGAGTGTCGCCTATGAAGGGCGTGATGAGGTTCGGGAAGAAGGGCAAGTTGAGCCCAAGGTACATTGGTCCATTTGAAATTTTGGATAAGGTAGGAGAGGTGGCCTACAAACTTGCCTTGCCACCGCATTTATCAGCCGTGCATCCAGTGTTTCATGTATCTATGCTCCGGAGGTATATTGCAGATCCATCCCATGTTCTTAACTTCAGCGGTGTCCAGTTGGACCAGGATTTGTCTTATGAGGAGAATCCAATAGCCATATTAGCTAGGCAGGTTCGTCAGTTGAGATCGAAGAGTTATCATTCGGTTCGTGTTCATTGGAGAGGTCAATCCGCTGAGGCAGCTACTTGGGAGTCCGAGTCTGATATACGGAGTCGTTATCCCCATCTTTTCTCAGACTCAGGTACCTCTCTATTTCCGTTCGAGGACGAACGTTTGTTTTAGAGGTGGAGGTTGTGATGACCCAAAAGGTCATCCTAAACTGTGTTCCGAAACCTCGAGAGCCTCTATTAATCTCACCTTGATGTGCGTGCGCAGCCCGAGCATGTAGCCGGGAAGCCTTTATGTGGAAACTTGATAAAAAGTTGAATTTATGGTAATTAATTGATTGAAGTTGACTTCGGTCAACATTTTTGGTAAACAGACCCGGATCCATGAGTTGACGGTCCCGGAGGGTCTGTAGGAAAATATGGAACTCGGGCATATGCCCGGAATCGAGTTTCGAGGTCTCAAGCTCGAGAAACGAATTTTTAAAGAAAATTATTTTCTGAAAAATATAATGGTTTTTGAGAATGATAATTAATGTGAAAACCGTGTTACCGGGCCCGTATTATGGTTTCGGAGCCCGGAACAGGTTTATTATATGTTAGGTGAGCTATCTGTGAAATTTGGTGTAAAACATACTTGAAATGACGAGTTTCGGATCAAAATTGGAATAATTGAACCTTATGAAGTTTTGGTAAATTCTATGAGTTTTGAGGTTTAATTCATTGACTTTGATGATATTTTGGTGATTTAAATTCTTAAATAAGTCCATAGGATGATTTGGGAGTCGTGTGTATTTTTGGTTTTGAGACCTGAGTGCTCGAGTAGCTAACGGGGTGCATAAGTAGTGAAAAATCTGGTGCTTTGATGATTTGCTGGTGTCTGGTGTAATACCCTTCGCGAACGCGGCCAAGGGCTCGCGAATGCGAAGGGTAAATTATGGTGGCCTGAGTTTTACTCTACGCGAACGCGTAGAGGGAGACGCGAACGCGTAGATGGAGACGCGAACGCGGAGCACTGGACAGTGCTTCTACGCGAACGCGTCCCTAGGGGTGCGAATGCATAGGTTTAGGGTGAGGTCGGGGGGCAGGGTAGCTTTGTTCTTCGCGAACGCGGGCGTAGGCTCGTGAACGCGGAAGCCTAGGAAGTCATACCTTCGTGAATGCGGCCCTGGCTCCGTGAACGCGTAGGTCCTAGCAGTTAACCCTTCGCGAACGCGGCCAGTGTCTAGCGAACGCAAAGGGCAATTTCGCCCAGTGATTTCAAAATGTCAAAAAAAGAAACATTACTAGATTTAACTCACTTCTTCTCAAACCTCTTCTTCCCTACTTCCCCTTAGGCGATTTTGAAGATTTCCATCACCATAGCTCCATAGGTAAGTGATTCCAACTCCATTTTCTTCCATTTTTCTTCAACAACCACTAGAATTTAGGCCTTAAATCCTAAAATCAAAGTAGAAATTAAGGGTTTTGGGTAGAGTTAGGGTTTATGGGATTTTGGGTAATTCAACCTCAATTTGGGGTCGGATTTCAAAACGAAATATGTATTTGAACTCGTGGGGGTATGGGTAATCGGGTTTTGGTCCGAGCCTTGTGTTTGGACTAAGCGGGCCCGGGGTTGAATTTTGTTATTTCTGGAAGAATGCTAGGAATTGTATATTTAGGCTGTGGGATTGTATTAATGAGACATTATTGATGTTAAAAAGTTAGTTATGTCTATATATTGTCGTTTCAGAGTTGAATTCAAAAGGAAAGGCGGTATTAGAGGCTTGAATTGCTATTCTTGGACCCGAGGTAAGTTTCTTGCCTAGCTTTTGTGAGGGAATAGGTATTATGTGCTATGTGTTTATCATGTTCAATGCATAGGTGAGGTGACGAGTACCTATGCATTGTGTGTCAAGCATGCCTGTGAGTATTTTTGATGAAATTCTTATTATTACTTCCATATTCATTATATTGTGAAATTGTCTCTACTTGGAAGTTGATTGTTGTTGAAAGTCCTTGTTGATAAACTTGTGATGTGAATGGTTCGATTGAGAGTCCAATTGTAAAGGATATACCTGAAAAGAGTGGTTATAGCTGAGACCCTTGCTGGGCAATTGTTATGATATTGACTGATAGTATTCCCCTTGACAGGTGATTATGACACTATGTTGCATCCCTTGCCATTTTGATAATTGTCATTGTAATGGTGAGGAAGAGTGTAAAGCACGAAGGGTGATGTCGTTCCATGATTTACATTGATTACATCATATATTGCATAGTGAGGAAGAGAGTAAAAGCACGAAGGGTGATGTCGTGCCATGATTAATATTGATTACATCATATATTGTATAGTGAAGAAGAGAGTAAAAGAACGAAGGGTGATGCCGAACCATGATTCATATCATTTTATATTGTACATCGCATTGTGAGGAAAAGAGTAAAAGCACGAAGGGTGATGCCGTGCCGTTATGTGCATTTCTGACTTTTATATTGGTTTCATTAGCATCTTTGTTAGATTGCCTTTCTTGGTTACCTCTATATGCTTAATTGACTGTTTTATCTCACCTGTTATCCCATTATTTGCTCCCGTACACCATGCTTTTCTGTTATTTCTTCTTCCTTCCCATGTTATGTGTTGTAAAATAGGACAGGTTATCGGTTGTTGTCAAGTCTTGCCTCGTCACTACTTCGGCCCGAGGTTAGGCTCGGCATTTACTCAGTACATGGGGTCAATTGTACTGATGCTACACTGCACTTCTTAATGTTGTGCAGATCCCGCGGCCGGACTCAGTGGACATCGTTGAGGGAGTATCCTTCAGTCCACCTAAGAGATTTCAAGGTAGATCGCTGACGTTCGTGGGCCTTGGCGTCTCTTCTATCACTAGCTCCTTACTCAGTCTTGTATTTATTCTAGTATTTCTGAGACGGATTATGTACCTCTTTCAGACCATGCATTTAGCACTCCTATAGAAAGTTCGTGAGTTTGTGACTCCCGGTTTTGGGGCTTATGCGATGTATTGTATTTCGTTCTCATCAATTAGCTTTGAAATTTATCTATTTTCGTTGTTAAAAATTATAAACTGATTCTAGTTAATTATGTTATTTCTGTGTTATCAAGTTAGTTTAACTTTACACGTTGGCTTGTCTAGCGGGTTCAACGTTAGGCGCAGTCACAGCCTGTGGGTGGATTTTCGGGCCGTGACATATATCCAGGATCACCTTGACCCTAGCTGTACTAGGCCTAGACCTAAGTTGAGTAGCCTTATCAATAGCAATAGAATTTCCAACAGCTGCTGCAATGGACATTAGGGCACGCCTAGCAAACAATTCAGGGGGTAAACTTGGAAGCGAAATCCATACTGCTGCCTTAGAATTCTCTTCGTTTGCATTGTATCCGATCGTCCATGGAAATACTCTAACATGGTGTTCTTTTCCTTTGCTTGTAACATAATTAATTGACCTACCGAGACAACTTACGAAGTCTTCATTTTGATCCAGTCGCATGAGGAGCTATCTTGGTATGCCATGAATCACATCGTTTGGTTTCAAGATTGTTTTTGTAACTTGTGTTTCCGCTTGGGTATGGATTAAACTTGCTGCATATGAGTTAGGTTTGTTGTTTATGGAGTTATTAAGGTTTGGTGAGATGGTTTATAGGGATCTCCCATAGCCAAAGGCTGGGGAGAGGGCGTGGCAGCCATGGTAGCCCTAAATCGCCATTCTAGAGAGAAACGAGAGGGAGAGAAACTAGTTAGTTTTTCGAAAGCACACTTTTCGGGGTTAAGCTTCATGTTGTATTTCCTCAAGATTTTGAATGTATCCTGCAAATGAGTCAAATGGTCCTCTATGCGCATGGACTTAACTAATATATCGTCAATGTAAACATCCAATGATTTACCTATCTATTCTTCGAACAATTATTAACTAGACGTTGATATGTAACTCTCACATTTTTTGGCCCAACGGGCATTACATTGTAACAATAAGTTCCATACTTAGCGATAAAAGAAGTCTTTTCATGGTATATTGGGTCCATCTGGATTTGATTATACCCAGAATAGGCGTCGAGAGAGGAAAGTATCTCGTGGCCAGCTGTGGCATTTATCATTCGATCAATGTTACGCAAGGGAAAAGAGTCTTTTGGACATGCTTTATTCAAGTCCTTATAATCTACACACATTCTAAGTTTTTTCCCCTTTTTGGGAACCACGACTACGTTAGCTAACCATTCGGGATATTTTACTTCCTGAATGGACCCTATTTTAAGATGTTTGGTTACCTCCTCCTTTATGAAGGGATGATTTACCTCGGACTGAGGACTTCTCTTTTTCTTTATCGGTCTGATCTTGGGATCAAGGCTCAGCCGGTGAGTCGTTATCTCGGGTGGGATTCCTGTCATGACTAAATGGGACCATGCATCCATGTTATCAATAAGAAATTGAATAAGTTTTTTCCTGAGTTTGGGGATCAACCACATTCCCATGTATACCTTTTGTTTGAGTACATACTTGATTAGTTTCACTTGTTCCAGTTCATCGACCGTTGACTTGGTTGCATCCGATTCTTCGAGAACGACAAAAGTTTGAGGAGGGAAAAAATCCTCTTCTTCTTCTTCTTCGATAACCTTTTTATCCGATTCGGTCGAGGCTGGGGACGGTGATTGCTATTTGACCGCTTTCTTATCTTTGATGCTCGACTATTCTGAGGTCGAATGTGGTGATATCGGCGTCTCCTCGTCGACTACAAACATTTACTTTGCAGCATGTTGTTCCCCATAGACTGTTTTCACACCATCCCCTGTTGGGAACTTCATCATTTGGTGAAGGGTCGATGGTACTGCCCTCATGTTGTGGATCCAGGGCTTTCCGATCAGTGCATTGTATCTCATGTCGCCTTCGATGACATGAAATTTTGTGTCTTGGATGGTCCCGACCACATTTTCCGGTAGGATTATCTCCCCCTTCGTTGTTTCATTAGCCATGTTAAAGTCGTTTAGGACTTGAGATGCAGGTACAATATGGTCTAGCAAGCCGAGCTGGTCTACAACCCTCGATCTGATTATGTTTGCCGAGCTACCTGGATCCCCTAGAACACATTTAACTTGAATTTTATTTAACAAAATAGAAATTACCTAGGCGTCGTTGTGTGACTGAGAGATGCCTTCTGATTCTTCGTCGTTGAATGAGAGGCTGCCTTCGGGCACATAGTCTCGAGTCCGCTTTTCTCCTGTGATTGATACTTTGGTGCGTTTGAATATAGGACCTTGCAGGATGTCTACCCCGCCGACGATCATGTGGATAACATGTTTAGGTTCTTCTTTCTCATTCTTTCTGTTAGTGTCTCTTTCCCTGAAGTGATTTTTGGCTCGATCACTGAGGAATTCTTGAAGATGGCCTTCGTTTAATAATCGAGCTACTTCCTCTCTTAACTGTACGCGATTCGGTCTTATGGACATGTGTGCCATGATACTTGCACATTAGGTTTGGATTTCTTTGAGAAGGATCGGTTTGTATAGGTCTTGGACACCTAGTGTCTTTGATCCTTCCGGTGGCTGATACAATCCTCGATACATCAACACTAAAATTATTATCCAATAACGGGGCGCTTCTGTGGGATCTGCATATTGTCAAAACCAGTTTTACTCATTAGTCCTCGAGAATTCTGCCCTCGATCATTCTGTGCGGAATTGCATCCCGGATTGTTATTCATTCTATCTGAAACATATGGCTGATACCGATCTTTATTCGATCTCGATTATCTATCAACATCTCTTTCATTTTTACCTGTCGACCGATTTGGATGTACTGAACCCGAGGGGGCTCCCAGTATGTAGTCCTCGACCCTTATCTTCGACTGATATCAGTTGTGAACATCTGCCCAAGTCACAGTCGGGCACTCTATTAAATTCTGCTTCAATTGGCGTGATGTGATCGAACTCTGCTCGTTTAATCCTTGGGTGAAGCTTTGACAGCCCAATCGTCAGTTACTGGTGGCAATTCCATGAGTTCCATTTGGAATCGATATACGAACTCTCTTAGCACCTCGCTATCCCTCTATTTTGTATTGAAGAGGTCTGATTTTCTCGTTGCAACCTTTATAGCACCAGCGTGTGCTTTTACAAATGAATCTGTTTACATGGCGAACGAATCAATAGAAATCGCCGACAAGTTGTGATACCAAATCATAGCTCCCTTTGACAGGGTCTACCCGAATTTCTTTAGCAGTACAAACTCGATTTCGTTATCTTCCAAATCATTACCTTTTATGACGCACGTATAAGAAGTAACGGGCTCATTGGGGTCCGAGGTCCCGTTGTATTTAGTTATATCGGTCATTCGGAACTTCTTTGGGATGGGCTTCAGAGCCGCACTTGGAGGGAATGGGTTTTGCACAAACTTATTGGAGTCCATTCCCTTTATGATCAGCGGTGCCCCCAATATCTGATCAACTCGATAGTTATAGGTTTCCACCTTCTTGTTGTTGGCCTCGATTTTCTTTTCTCCCGATTCTACTCTATTAGTAAGCTCCTTGAGCATTCTCATTATTGCAGGGTCAGTTGTTGAAATATTGTCACATGATCTTTTAGGCACTGGCTCGGTACGGCAAGTAGCCTCTTGTTCGACCCTATTCGGTTTCATGTGCTGGTTTTGCAACTGAGCAATGGCGTTTTGTTGGGCTTGCAGCATTTCGAATATAACCTAGAGGCTGACATCTTCGTCTCCTCAGCCCTGAGTACCTCGACTGTAAGTTTGAACCTCTCTGCGTACGCTTCCATCGAGGTCCCCCCCTAAATATGCATTCAAAGCAACATGCAAACATACATCGACCGGGTTTGCGGGCGATGCTCCTCCGAGGTCAGCATGTGGCACCTCGATTCTTGGAGCGATAACATTCTCGTTCTCTCTGTGGAGTCTGAGACTTTTGTCATCATGTGTAGCTGTGTTTTGCGAGTTTGACATTATGTAACCTGAAAACAAAATTCTTGACAAGAAACAAGTGTAAAATAACTGTGTTGTATCAGGATTAGCACTGAACAATCATATTATCATTAGCCCCACGGTGGGCGCCAAACTATTTGCCTTGAAATACGAGTAATAATTAAACTTGTAATGGGGTTACAAGGATACATGATGTTAATCAATGCCAATTGATAAATAGCTAAATAAATAAAGGAACCAAATGATTGTGATGGATCAAACCATTTCCGTTTGGAGTTATTGACCTCGATATGGAATAATTTTGAGATCGAACGTTATGAATCACAAGAACAATAATAACAATAAGAATAATATGGACAATAAGAACAATAGAGAATTAAGAGCGAGTAAAAAAGCTGAGTGTTTGTATTTCGCAGTAGATGCGTATGTGATTCATGTCCTTACAAATGAATAGGGTTCCTCTTTATATAGTAGAGGAATCCTAAATAAGGTATGACTCTAATTTCGGAAGTAAAATACATGATTGATATCAATAACTTTTAATGGTTCTGCCAATCCCGAGATTCCCGTCGAGATTTGTGATCGATTGTGGATATCATATTATTCCGTTACTTCGATGCCAATTTAGCATGACCTCGATCCCTCAGTCTCCGTGTTCTTCGAGCTCGAACTCGCTTCGATACAGACTCACTCTCGAGGTAGACCCTCAGGCCCGTAAAATCGGATGTGGTCAATTTTAAACGCATATAGATAGTCCCCGCGTTTCATAGAATGAAATTATAAGAAACGATTTGAGCCTCGATTCCTCGATACCTTGATCATGACGTCATTTCCATGACGTAAGCGATGGATGTGACCGAAACTAAGGAGGATCTCTAAGACGAGATGGTCATAGTAAACATAAAGTAGTTCATACCAGTCTCACAGACTTATTTATAGCACAAGTGTTAATAGAAGGTACAGAAGTACAACCAGTAATGCAGCAGACTTCGCTAACAATAACCATGAACTACATGATGTAGGGGAGTTTTTATCTCCTTATGGACGGTAAAGTTAGACTTCTAGGGAACATGTGATGCTATGGTTAACTCATGAAACCTACACATGATACCATGAGTTTATGGGAGATAGACATGTATGTGTTACAGTAAGGGAGTTAATGGTGTAGTTAAAATGAAATGAGACTAGGGGTGTGTTTGGTACGAAGGAAAATATTTTCCGGAAAATGTTTTTAAATTTTCCCATATTTGGGTGGCTTAAATGTTTTGGAAAACATTTTCCTCATCAACTCATTTTTCTATAATTGGAGGAAAATGTTTTGCCTATCAAGAGAAGGGAAAATATTTTCCAAAACTCCTTCTCAAGCTTCCCCACCCTATCCATACCCTCACCAACCCACTCAACCCCACACCTACCTAACCCTACCTTATGGATTTATTTCCCCGTCATCACCCACCCTAATACCCCACCCACCTCCACCCCCACTCGGCTAGAGCAAGAGGGTAACCTAAAGGGAACAAGTAGAACAACTTACCCAAATGATAAATAACATGTTCTAAACATGTCACAAGAGAGTATAAACACTAGTTATGAATCAAGCATGCTTACCACGATAGCTCCAAAGTTATACTGCGAGACAACTTTATTGGTAGTTGTATTATCAATATGAGTACCCATCGAGGAGTGAATCAGATAGAGGATATGTGTGTTCAGACACAGGGAAAAGAAAAAGTCGTTCTACAAAGATGTAAGGAGGACCTTAAAATTTTAAAGAAAATCCTACGAGGACAATGGGCACATTCAAATAGAATTTCATGAAAGGTGTAGAGAGTACTTTGCAAATGTTAAGTAGTGAAAAAGGTTCTTGAGAATTTTTACAATGTGAGCCCTTAAAATCCTACGTGCAATGCAAAAAGAAAGGAAAGTGGCCTCAGAATGACCCTAATCTCTAGATTTTCTTTCAGTTGACTTGATGTCCCGCAGGTTAATGTTACAAAAATATGTACACAACCCGTCATATGTGATTCCTTCGATATAGAAGAGTCTACCAAAGAATCACTAGTAAGAAAATCCTTCATTGCAAAATTGGATAGATAGACATGTTATAAGTATAATCTGAGGATATAACTTGATCCAAGAAATGGTGGTAGGACCCCATTCCCAAGAAGACATATGCCAGATAAAGCTAAATAATACATAAAATGCCCTCATTCGCCCAGAAGGTACATGTACGTAAGCTTCCACATATGAAGAAGTCCAAGTAGTATTCACTTGTGTTCGATTAGGTAAGAATTCATTTTCATGTACAGAGAAGTGGGACAATGATGTTGCGTGATGGTTCACAAAGCTCAAATGTAAGTAAAGGTAGCGTTCATGTGATTCTAGACATTTAAAGTTCATTTTATACGTGTTCACATATGATGAGAGAATGTAATGACACGGCATGTCGTTTTGAGTATCTACACTTTGCTCGGTATTATGATGGATTGAGTATCTCCGCATGGTGTATTATAACTTGCGTAAATCGTCGGTATTGGGTTTCAAGTTATTCGGAATCAATTTGGAAGAATGAACTTCAAAGTTTAAGTTATAAGTTAGAAGAATTGACCAAGTTTTACTTTTTAGCATTCGACCTCGGAATGGAGTTTCATTAGTTCTGTTAGCTCCGTTGGGTGATTTTGGTCTTAGGAGTGCGTTCGGATTGTAATTTGGAGGTCCGTAGTTGAAGTAATCTTGAAATGGCAAGTTGAATTATTAGAAGTTTGACCGGGAGTGGACTTTTTGATCTCGGAGTCGGATTCCAGTTCCGGAAGTTGGAATAGGTCTGTAATAGAAAATTTGACTTGTGCGCAAAATTTGAGGTTAATCGGAGTTTATTTGATATAGTTCGGACGCTCGGTTGCGATTCTAGAAGTTCTTGAAGTTTAAGGTTGATCTTCATGCGTCATTGTGTCCGATTCATGGCTTTAGAGGTTATTTCGATGATTTGAGACCCCGAGCGAGTCCGTGTCAGGTTATAGAACTCGTCTGTGTGTTTAGATAGGGTCTCTGGTGTGTTTCGGATGGGCTACAGGCCATTTCCTTCGATTTTTTGGATTGTTGATAGCTGTTATCTGGTTCTCTCCTTTGCATTCGCGTCTTCTCCTCCGCGTTCGCGAAGGGTAATCTTGGAGGAGGGAATATTTGTTCAACGCGTTTGCGTGAACACGACCGCGATTGCGAAAGTCAGCCTTCTTGTTCTTCGCGTTCGTGTACTCCCTTCAGCGTTCACGTAGTGCAAACCAAGCCCTGGGCACTGGTGACGATTCCTTCTACGCGTTCGCATTCTTCTGTCCGCAAACATGTACTTATGTTTTTCCCTATTTCGCGTTCGCATGCCTATCGTCGTGTTCGCGTAGGCCAATGGTGAGCTGTCATGTTTTCCTTCTACGCGTTCGTGATGAACAAACGGAACAACCTTCATTTTATTCTTCGTGAACGCAGTCGTATATCAGCGTTCGCGATACATAAAAACCTGGGCAGACGTAATATAATCTCAAATCGAGGGTTAAAACAATTTTATCACATTTTGACTTGTAGAGCTCAATTTTGAGCGATTTTGGTGGGATTTTCAAGCAAATCAATTGGATTGAGATAAGCGGAGATGAATTTGTAAAGGAAGGCAAAAATTTAGTGTGGAAGCCGGATTGAGGTGACTGTTTTGCCTAACTTTGTTGAGAGAGTTTTTCCTCCAATTTGTCATTCTTTGCTACATGCGGGGGTGATACATATATGAGGTGGCGAGCGTATATGTATGTGCTAGGGTTAATCATGCTCGAGGGTAGATTATGTTATAATTGTGCCTTGTAGAATTTCATAACCTTCTTGTTTCATGCCACACTTGACTTCTAGATATTTAGAACGTAGTGTTAAATGTTAGAGTTGAGACTTAGCCAAATATAACATAATCAATTTGATGGAAATCCTTAGAATACAGTGATGTGTCTAATTCATACATCTCTATGCATAGTCATTAATATGTTACTATGGTCGATATTTTGAGGTGCTAGATTACATGCTTGTGTTGTTGATAAATCGTGGGAATTGTGGAAGCACTTGAATTATATAGCCTTTAGAATTCATTGAATTATGGTTGGCTTGGAAAGTAGTGATTGAGAATTTGTTTGGAATATTCGTTTGACACTCTCCTCGATGTTATTTATACTTCCTACCTGGCTACTTTATTGAAATTTATATGCTTCGTGAGGAAGAGTGTAAAGCACGAAGGGTGATTTCGTGCCATTATTTATATTCATTATCATGTGAGGAAGAGTGTAAAGCACGAAGGGTGATATTGTTCCATTGCTTATATTCATTATCATGTGAGGAAGAGTGTAAAGCACGAAGGGTGATTTCGTGTCATTGTTTATATTCATTATCATGTGAGGAAGGGTGTAAAGCACGAAGGGTGATATTGTGCCATTGCTCATATTCATTATCATGTGAGGAAGAGTGTAAAGCACGAAGGGTGATGCATCGCCATTGTTTATATTCATTATCATGTGAGGAAGAGTGTAAAGCACAAAGGGTGATGTCGTGCCATAATATTGAGAGTACAAGCATGAAGGGTGATACCGTACCATGTCATTTGTGATTAAAAGCACGAATGGTGATGTCGTGCCATATTATTGAGAGTAAAAGCACGAAGGGTGATGCCGTTCTATGTGAGTAAAAGCACGAAGGGTGATGTCGTGCCATTGGATTTATACTTCTATACTTTTGTATCATTACGAGTTCATGGAATGATGGGTGTTAACGTGCAAGTGAGGACCAGGGACATGCATTGTGTTATAATATTCTTTTCTTGGAGGTACCTTCATGTCTTACCTTGAATTGTTACTATCGTATTTATTGTTCTTATGTGAACTGTCGTCACTGTTTTGTCCTTATCCTCTGTCTCAATCGTTGTTGTGTTGCCTATGCCTTCTATTTGTTTAACTTGTAAACATCATGCCTACTTCCTGCTGTTATGATTGCATCCATGTCATATCTGTTTTGTTTCACTTAGGTACGAGTCTTCTTCCATGTTGGTCATTCATGCTCTATTTGTTGCATTATAAAGAACATGTACCCCTCTTCCCTCCTCTTATTTGTTATATCCAACTTCACGCCTCCATCATGCTAGCTAGTTGTAATTATAACCCTTTTTCCTAATTGTGGACATTACCTCTATGTTCTCTGCTTAGTCTATTACTGATGTTCTTCTGTACATTCACGTTTATTACTACTGCTTGTGTATTTCCTTCCCTGCCATTCCTATTATCAGTATTTCTATCATTTGATTAGTACTGTTTTACGCATATATGGTGAGGATGAGATAAATGCACGAAAGGTGTTACCATGCCATTAGATTTGATGTCTTGAGTACTTCTTGCACACTATGAAAGTTTTGAGGTGAGTGTTGTGGTTCATGGGATTTCGTTCTAAGGAAAGGGCTGGTTAAGATGCTGAAAATTGTTGAACTGTGATTCTTTCTGGTACTCTTTTATTGCTTTATATAGCCGCACTGTGTACTCTACTCTATTATTCTGTCGTATAGTTTTATTGCTAGTTTATATTATAGTGTTTATGAATGAGCATATTTTAACTAAAAGCCACATCACTACTTCGACGAGGTTAGTCAAAATACTTACTAGTACATGGGATCGATAGTAATGATAATGCACTTCTGCACACTCCGTGCAGATTGGAGCGGGGCTACTGAAAAAATCGGGAGCTGACCCTGAAGATGTTCGTGTATTCTGGATAGAAGCTGTCACTTGTCCTTGGTAGTTTTAGACATTATTAATCTATTCATGTAGTTTTATAACAGCTCGTGTGATTATTTATAATTGCTTTGTAAATTCTAAATCCTAGAAGCTCATGATTCTTACAACCAGTTATTGGGTAAATTTGTAAACGTTAAGATAAATCCTAATTTAATTTCCTATAAGTTCATTTGGTTTGTACATTTTTGTTAATTGGCTTACCTAGCGGGTCAAGTTAGGTGCCATCATGACCTGTAATTTTTGGATCGTGACAAGGTGGTATCAGAGCCCTAGGTTTGTAGGTTCTACGAGTCATGAGCAAGTGTTTAGTAGAGTCCTGCGGATCGGTATGATGACGTCCATACCTACATTTGGGAGGCTAAAGGGCATTTAGGAAAAAATCCCTTTCTTCTTTTCTCATCGTATGGCCTTGTTTCAGCTTGAAATCTACGACTTTGACTCTTCTCGATCGCTCATGTGTGATGAGGTGCGCTCAATATTAGCTATGTGCCGACGATCGGTGATGCTGCAAATGGATTACGGCGGGCTACAAATGCTTGGTTATCTTCACGACGTGTTGCCTAGCCTCAAAAGCGGATGTAATGTTATATATTTAGTCGTTCAGTTGTGGTATGAGGCGTGTTCGTATGTCAGGTTGGAAAGCGTAGATCTGGAAAGATTGGCTGGTGGCCAGGCTATTATGATTAAGGTGAGATCATGGCGAGGTGTCGATTAGAGTATAATCAGTGGGCCATCTCCTGCCTGATGAGTTTGGATTGTGTGTCCCGTATGATGTTTCCATTCGGTAGAGTGCGTATGTCATCATTTCAGAGCATTTGCGGAATTTGATGACTATTGCAATGATGGGTAAACACTTGGCAGGGTCTTCGGGGTGTTCTATGACCAGCTGTCACGACCCAAAAAAAACCACTAGTCGTGATGGCACCTAAGTCGATCCACTAGGTAAGCCAAATAACAGAAAATACAATCCAAAAGAGATTATAGGAAAATAGTAAAGAATTAGTAGAACATTTACAAATTGACCCAAAACCTGGTAGTACAAATCATGAGCTTCTAAGATTTGGAATTTCAAAACCAATACAAATAAATACACGTTCTGCTTGAAGGTTACATAAATAGATTAGCAATAACTTAAGCTACCATAGACAAGTGGCAACTATAACCAAACGCACGAACATCTTTTGAATCAGCATCCGACACCACCAGCAGCTCCGCTTCAAAATTTGCAAGCAATGTGCAGAAGTACAGTATCAGTACAACTGACCCCATGTACTAGTAAGTATTTTGTCTATCCTCGTCGAAGTAGTGACGTGGCTTTTAGTTGAAAGATGCTACTTGTTGTAACCTGTACATTAGACTAACAATATAGGCAGTTCAAAACATAATAGACAAAAGTATCATATACAACTCTGTGAGACAGCCAACAATTACTAGCAAGAATTACAGTGGAAGATTTACAATCTTTCCTGGTATAAGAAGTGTATCCAAGATATGAAGTCACATTGCACGGTGACACCCCTCGTGCTTCTATCTCATCTTCACCATATATACATAAATTTATGTAACAAATCAATTAGCACGACAACACCCTTTCGTGCGTTCAAATCATCCTTCCAAACGTACGTATAACAGAACCAACCATATGACAGAAACACGATAACAGGAGTTACAAAGTAGGAAATACGCGAGTAACAGAAATGGACAAGGATATACATGTGGGAAATAATAAAGAACTAAACGGAAAGCACGTGAGTAATAAAAATAATTGGAATGTAAGGGATATCAACGTCAATTAACTAGAATATTGGAGGCCTAAGTACAAATATGACAAATAAGAAGGAAACACATGATCTTTACAAGTTAACAAGTAAGGGCGTGAATGACTAGCATGACGGAATGCTTAAACTAGAGTGTGGCGGAATAGGTATGACATGAGTATAATTTTAAAAGCATGGCATAGGCATGTTAAGCAAGTAAAACACTCAGACAACGCAACAACAATTGAGATAGAGGTCAAGTACAGGACAATAACAACATATCACACAAAATATATAATTTCGACAATAACAGCTCAAGGTAAAGGCGGGAATGTATACACGGAAAACAGGTATCACATCATAATGCATGTCTCTCATCCTCACCTGCACGGAAACACCCTTCGTGACATGACCTCACAGTATTAAAAGCATAACAATATAAATAAAATTGCATGGAATCACCCATCGTGCTTTTACTCTCACATGATATGGCACGGTACTACCCTACGTGCTTTACACTCTTCCCTCACATGATAATGTATATGAAATTGCATGGCATCACCCTTCGTGCTTTACACTCTTCCTCACATGATAATGAATATTAAATGGCATGGCATCACCCTTCGTGCTTAAGACTCTTCCTCACATGATAATGAATATAAAATGGCACGGCATATTTACACTCATCCTCACATCATAATGAATATAAAAGGGAAACACCCTTCGTTCCATGACCTCACAGTATTAAAAGCATAACAATATAAATGAAATGGCACGACATCACCCATCGTTCTTTTACTCTCACATGATGTGGCACGGTACTACCCTTCGTGCTTTACAATCTTCCCTCATATGATAATGTATATGAAATGGCACGGCATCACCCTTCGTGCTTTACACTCTTCCTTACATGATAATGAATATAAAATGGCATGGCATCACCCTTCGTGCTTTACACTCTTCCTTACATGATAATGAATATAAAATGGCATGGCATCACCCTTCGTGCTTTACACTCTTCCTCACATGATAATGAACATAAAATGGCACAGCATATTTACACTGCTCCTCACATGATAATGAATATAAAATGGCACGGCATCATCCTTCGTGCTTTGCACTCTTCCTTACAGAGCATATGAATATCAATAAAATAGCAAGGCAGGAAGTATAAATAACATCAAGAGAGGGTCCAAACGAATATTCCAAAAAAATTCTCAATCACTGATTTCCAAGCCAACAATGATTCAATGAACCCTCAAGGAACACATAATTCAAGTACTTCCACAAATCCCACAATTTATCAACAGTACAAGTATGGAATCTAGCATCTCAAAATATTGGTCGTAACAATGTATTAATGATTATGCATAGAGATGACCGAATTAGACACATCAATGTATTCTCAGAGTTCCATCAAATTTGATCAAGTTATAATAGGCTAAGTCTCGATTCTATCATTTAATACTAGGTTCTTAATATCTATAAGTCAAGTAAAGCATGAAGCAAGAGGTCACAAAATTCTACAAACATAAATGTAACATAATCCACCACCCAAGCATGAATAACCCCGGCACATACATATACGCTCGTCACCTCATATATGTATCACCCCCGCAGGTATCAAACAATGACAAATAAAAGAAAAAAATCCCCTCAACAAAGTAAGGCGAAACACTTACCTCAAATAAGTCAATTACAATACCGAGCAAGTCAAACGATGCTCCAAAAAATCCACCACGCACGTAGTGACATCTGAAAATCTCAAAACTAGCCAAAAGCAACTCAAATACATCAAAATAAAGCATAAGGAAACAATTCCAAATGATAAAGATCGAATCCTAAATCAAATCCCTAATCCGGTGAAAAATCACACACGGACCCACGCCTCGTAACCCGATAAAACTCACAAAATCCGACAACCCATTCAATTACGAGTCCAACCATACTAGTTTCACTCAATTTTAACTTCAAATAGATATTCAAAACTCAAAAATTCATATTATGAAACTTTAGGCAAAAACCCCCAAATTTCACTTTGAAATCATCAATCAAATCCCAAAAACAAGGATGGATTCATGAAATATAACCAAACCGAAAAGAGAACACATACCCCAATCTATAAAGTAAAAATCACCTCTAAAATCGCCCAAGTCCGAGCTCCCCAACTCAAAATATGACTGAAAGAACAAACCATTATTTTATATATTTTTCTATCAGTTATTCTGCCTCGTTTCTCATGTCAAACGATCTTGAAACTCGCTTTTTATGCCTCCAATGGATTCCTTATGAAATTTTAGTCAATTTAGGCTTTTGAATCACTCAATTTGACCTTATAATGAAGGAGATATGTTGGTTTTAATATTTTGCAAATAGTGCAGAATTTACGAATTCAGTGGCAGTTTCGTAATTAATCTGAAAAATCTGGCAATTCAATTTTTAGTAAAGTGACCATAAATTCCTCGTTTGATGTCCAAATTTGAAGATTCTTTTGCTATTGATCTGTAATTACGATACGGATCTAATGCATTAATCAAAATAGAAATCGGAGCTCGTTTGCTTAATGTGGTATCATTTATGCTTGAAAAAATAACGTCAAAACATAAGAAAAACGAGCACAACATGGGAGTCGTCTATGTATTATGACTTGCGTAAATCGTCGGTGTTTGTTTTCAAGTTATCTGGAATCGGGATTCGAGTCTTGTAATATATTCTGGATGATAAAATGGGGTTCTAAGGTTTAAAGACTAAGATTGAAATAGGGATCTCTATTGGTGTTGTGTTGGTGGGCTTTTGTGGATCAGGGTGGCGTGGGATCATCCCCGGATTTGTGCTTGGCAAGGTTAACAATGGTTTAATAGCTTTGGGAAGACTTATGGAACGTTCGAGGACGAACGTGTGTTTAAGTGGTGGAGAATGTAATGACCTGGCATGTAGTTTTGAGTATCTGCACTTCGCTCGGTGTTCTGAGGGATCGAGTATCTCCGCATGGTGTATTATGACTTGCGTAAACCGTCGGTGTTTGTTTTCAAGTTATCCGGAATCAATTTGAAAGAATGAACTTCAATGTTTAAGTGCTAAGTTTGAAGAATTGACCAAGTTTGACTTTTTAGCGATCGACCTCGGAGTGGAATCTTATCAGTTCTGTTAGCTCCGTTGGGAGATTTTGGACTTAGGAGCTCTTCCTGATTATAATTTGGAGGTCTGTAGTTGAAGTAATACTGAAATGGCAAAAGTATGATTTTTAAAAGTTTGATCGGGAGTGGAATTTTTGATATCGGGGGATTCCAGTTCTTGAAGTTAGAATAGGTCTGTAATGGAAAATGTGACTTGTGTGCAAAATTTGAGGCCAATCGGTGTTTATTTGATATGGTTCAGATGCTCGGTTGTGATTCTAGAAGTTCTTGAAGTTTAAGTTTGACCTTCATGCGTTTTGGCATCCGATTCGTGGATTTAGAGGTCATTTCGTTGATTTGAGACCACGAATGGGTCCCTGTTAGGTTATAGAACTCGTCTATGTGTTTAAACGGGGTCCGGTGGGTCTCGGGTGTGTTTCAAATGAGCTACGGGCCATTTCCTTCTATTTTTGGATTGCTGATATATGTTATCAGGTTTTCTCCTTCAAGTTCGTGTCTGCTCCTCTGCGTTCACGAAGGGTAATCGTGGAGGAGGGAAGAAGTTATCAGCGCGTTCGCCTGAACATGACCGCGATCGCGAACGTCATCCTTCTCCTTCTTCGCGTTGCGTACTCCCTTCTGCGTTCGCATAGTGCAAACAAGACCATGGGCTCTGGTGACCATTGCTTCTACGCGTTCTCATTCTTTTGTCCCCGAACGCGTACTTATGCTTTTTCCTCTTTCGCGTTCGCATGCCTATCCTCGCGTTCGCGTAGGCCAATGGTGAGCCGTCATGTTTTTCTTTCTCCGCGTTAGCGAGCTTGTCATCGCGTACGCGATGACCAAATGGAACAACCTTCTTTTTCTTCTTCGCGAACATGACTGTATTCCCGATACATAATAACCTGGGCAGACAAAATATAATCCCAAATCGAGTGTTAAACCATTTTATCACATTTTGACTTGTAGAGCTCGATTTTGAGAGATTTTTGTGGGATTTTCAAGAAAATCAATTGGATTGAGATGAGAGGAGATGAATTTGTAAAGGAAAGGCGAATATTGAGTGTGGAGTTAGTCGGATTGAGGTAAGTATTTTGCCTAGCTTTGTTGAGGGAGTTTTTTGTAACACCCCATACATTCGGCTTAGGTATGAATGAGTTAAAGGAGTAGTAAGGTTATATTTGGATATATGAAGTCTTATAGGGATGATTATGGGTGAAAATAGTTTTTTCAAAATCAAGATGGAAAGTGAGGTGCATAAAATTCGTGAAAATCGACTAAGTTTGCAGAAGATCCGTCTTCCAGCATTGCTTAGTGAAATTTTTTAAGGCATCTTAGAAAACCTAAAGCATGAAAGTTGTATGCCTTCGAAATAGATTTCCAACAATATATTATGGAGCCCGAACGGACATCTTTGCAAAACGTTATGCCCGTTTTACACAACACTACGCCATATGCGCGCCCACTAGCGCGCCCACTAGCGCGCCCGCGCTAATGGGGTTTCATTCTGGAAATTTAGCGCGACCAGTAGCGTGGGTTGGGCCTCCAGGTGCATGGCGGCACTAGTGGGGGGTTAATTTAAAGCTCTACTTCATCCCCTACATCCCCAAAACATAAAAACTTGCTCTAGGAAGGAAAACTCTCAAAAACCTAACTCCTTAAAGGTCCCTCCATCATCCAAGGTAAGTTCTAATGGTGATTCTAAGTTTATTTCAATTCCCCAACATCTTATTAACATGGGTAAATCCTCCACATCATTAGATATTCGATTTGGACATCATTGTTGAGAGAAGGAACCCTAGAACTCGAATTCAAGGGGATTGAACTTCAAAAAGGTAATGTCTTCACCCTCTAATTGATTCTAGAATTGGATTAATGATTATAGACTCTAGTTCATGAGATATGAATTGATGGGTTTGATAGAAAAGCATGAATGACTATAGGTTTGGGTTGTTGATTATTATTATTGGTTAAGGGTGTTGTTTACCTTATGGATGATAAAGAATAATGTAGATTATAACTATTTGAGACTCTAGAATTTATCTAGGAGCAAAAGAATGGGTTATTGGGTATAGAAACACCATTAATAAGAGCTGTGAAGATTTATGCCACCAAGTGTTTGATAAAATGCCTAAGTGACTAAAACATGGCTATTGTTGCTAATATGGAATCCTTTGACTTGCATTGATATAGATTAAAGTTGAAAGGGTTGGCAAACATTATATTACGCTCAAGAGCAGGAAATTAAGGTATGTGAGGCTAACTCTCTATGTTTGGGAATGTTATTGATTCTCCCTACAATACGTTTCTTTTACCACGTTACTAATTGCCTCAGAAATATAGTTTAGCCTAGTTCCTTGAATAGTTGTAGAGCTTCTATTCTCTAGCTTCATAACTCGTTCATGACTTTCATTCTGAATGTTGTGAGCTCAGTTCCTATTCAATATAGACGTGGGTTTGATGTCCCTGAATCTCAGTATAGCTTACTCAGCAATTCATAAACAATTGAAGTTTCAGTGTTCATAATCAGTTTAAGAACACATGTCTCAATCTAGTCCTATTCAGTATTCCATTATTATGTAACTCAGTGTAATTCAACATTTCAGTATCATGTATTGCAGTATGATTCTCAGTTCCTGGTTTTAAATTCCTGAATTTTTAACACCTGTCTTTGGGCCTGAGGCCGCAGTTTATGCTTTATGGATCTTTGGGCCTGAGGCTGCAGTTTATATGCTTTATGCATCTTTGGGCCCGAGGCCGCAGTTTATGCTTTATGCATTTTTTGACCTGAGGTCGCAGTTATGTATACGTATACTTGGGCCCGAGGCCGCAGTTTGTGCATATATATATATATATATATATATTGGGCATGAGGCCGCAGTTTAATGTTCAGATAAACAGGTTGTTCATCATTCAGAAGAGGGAGTATTCATATCCTTAATTCCTTTCAGTTCAGTTACCAGTTATCAGTTATATGTCATCAGTTCAGTTATCAGTTGAGTGGGAAGATTGTGATAAGGTATGTTAAGGCACTTCCTTCATTCTTTTGGCATGATTTAAAGTTTAACGAACATAAACGATACGCTATTTCATAATGAATCTACTCCTAGAACTGAGGTTGTCCATGTTGTTCTTTCCATACAAAGTTATTCTATGAAAGTATGTATGATACTTGAGTCCTAGTAAAGTTCATAATGAAGGTATGATGTCCATAATGTTAATCAAAGGTGCAACTACCTTACATCACTCTGAAAGGTTTAGAGCGTGATTTCATGAGTCCAGCATGCATTATATACAATTTATATTTTACTCTACCGAGCCGCGCTATAGTCGGTAGGGTACGACACCTATTGTGCAACCACTGATCAGTTGGGTTTGCCAAGCTCCATGTGGTCTGGTACGATTCTATCAAGCCTTATGATGGCCGGGTATGTTTTTACCGAGTCCTCTTCGAGGCCGGGTATGATATGATCATGATGATGCCCACAGAGGCAGATGTTTCTAAAAGATTTTATATATATATATATATATATATATATATATGTATTACGCATTTCATGTCACTATCTCCTAGAGGCACTCAGATGTGACGGGTTATATCTCCTACATCTCTCTTTACATTACTGTTCTTAGTTATGCTTTTTTGCCTTACATACTCAGTACTTTATTCGTACTAACATCCCTTTTCCTTGGGAACGCTGCGTTTTATGCCCACAGGTCCCGATAGACAGGTTGACAGTTCTTCTAGTAGGCTATCAGCTCAGCGGAAGGTGTTGCTGCACTCCACTTGCTCCAGAGTTGCCTATTGTGTCGGTATGATTTGGACATGCATTGACTGGTATGGCGGGGCCCTGTCCCGACCTTTTTGATGTTTATGTACTCTTAGAGGCTTGTAGACAAATGTCAGGTATATGGATACTTGTATGGCCTTGTTGGCCTATGTTTTGAGTTTACAAATGGGCATGTCATCCTTATAGGCGCGTATGTCACATGTATAAGTTTCTATATCATGTTAGGTCGTCCTATGTCTAGCATTCCCTTATGTTTTTTTTCGATTATGTCATGATGACCATTTTGGCACATTTATCCATGATAGTATGATAAGAAAGATATGTTATGTTCGTACTCGGTTGAGTAAGGTACCGGGTGCAAGTCGCAGCCCATAGGTTGGATCGTGACATCAAATCCTCAAATCAAGGTCCAGAACTTCAAGCCCTAATCCCCATAGTTTAGCCCTTAATCCTCATAATTTTCATGTCTAATCAGGTAGAAATCATCACATAATCGAGTATTGAGTTCAAAATCATTAACTCAAGGTGTTATCCCACGAATCCCTCTTCAATTCCTCTCACAAAGCTCCGAACCCGAACACAAATGGTGGAAAAATGGCCAAAATTCGCGAAGACATCAATTTATAGGTTCTGCCCAGCGATGACCGTACCTGCGGCCTTTTCATCTGCGGACCCGCACCTGCGCTTCTAGGTGCGCACCTGCGATATTTCACTTAAAGTCCAAATCCCTCACATGCGTTCCACCTACCGCACATGCGGTCCGCATGTGCGGCCAATCTTCCGCATCTACAGTCTTTCTGTAGCTTAACCATTTCCGCACCTGCGATACCCAACTCGCACCTGCGGTCACACCTGCGGTGACCGCACTTGCGGCCACCCCTCCGCATCTTCGAAAATCACAGAAAGCTCACACCAGCAAACTCTAAGGCCAAAAAACTCATCTGTCAACCATCCGAAGTCTTCCCGAGGCCCTCGGGACCTCAACCAGTGGTGCCCACAAGTCACAAATGATCACCCGAACTTAGCCGAACCCTCAGAACACCCAAAATAACATCAAAACACCAAATCAACCCATGATTCAAGCCTAAGGACTTTCAAACTTCCGAAATTCACCAGCGATGCCGAAACTAACCAAACCTTGTCCGAACGACCTGAAAAATTGCACACACATCCCAAATGACATTGCGAACCTGTTCCAACTTCGAGAATTCCATTCCGACCCCAATACCTAATTTTTCAATGCCGACCGAATATTGCCAAAAACCCAATTTCGCCATTTCAAGCCTAATTCTATTCCGGACCTCAGAACAACATTCTGAACACACTTCTAAGTCCCAAATCACCTAACAAAGCTATCAGAGCCATAAAATCCACATTTCGAGGTCATTTACCTAAAAGTCAACTTTTGATTGACTTTTCTAACCATAAAGCCAACTTAAGAGACTATGTGACTCATTTCTCACCACGACCACTCCGAACCCGAGCCAACCAATCCAACATCACATAAATGAGCTGCAAAACACATGATAAAATAGAAACAGGGAAATTGGGGCTAATCTCACGGAACGACCGACCGGGTCGTTACAAACTTCAATGTACAAAGCGTTGGAAAACCGATCTGCTTACAATCAAAATATGATTTGTCAATTCAAATTGATATGAAATCCACGTATACATCCCAAAGTTAAGTTTTCATTTGGTTACTAAACCATAATAGACTGCCAACATTACAATTTCTATACAACCATAAAATTATAACCAACGCGGAATGTCCATATTGCCATGAAGCGGACGAATAATTAAACTATCTATTCCTAACTTGTGTTAATGCGAAAACATACTGGAATGAACTGGGAATGGGAAGATATATAAATAATCTACTTCACTTAACTCCACCACACCAATGGTTACTTCCTTGTCAATTATAAAGGTGTTAAATTACCATACAATATTAATCCACATACTTATTTGCCTTTAAGCATGTGGAACATTTGGATAACCCATAATAGAAATATACATGAAGGTTTGCATACAACTGTTAGCATCAAATTTACTACACAACTGGCCACGTAATTTTGTTATCTGACAGCTTCAACCCATAAAATACAATGACGTATCAAGGTTCCTCGTAAATGGATACCACCAAAACATAACATATATAAATTAAATACAAATGGGTCACAGTCGTCAGAATTAAATACAAATGGTATCGAAGGAATAATTATAGATCACAATGGGGATTGGATTATAGGTTTCTCAGGAAACATATCACGTCCATCTACTATTGCAACAGAACTGCACGTATTATTACAGGGGCTAAGATTGGCAATACTAAATGATCTACTGCCGATTCACGTGGATATTGGCGCCAAGGAGGTAATAACACTGCTACATGATGAGAATCTAATTTACGTTAATCTATTATTTGATTACAGGCAGTTGCTATGGAAGCTCCATAATCCAATAGTTAGCCATGCGTACAGAGAACAAAACAGATTAGCAGATCTACTAGCAAAATCAGGAAGTTTTTTGGAAGGGAACTATAATGTGCAAGTTTATGATGAAGCACCACTTTTTGATTATAAAAACATGGGAAAATGATAAGAAAGGTTTAATAACTACACGCTCAGTACCACTGACTACATGTGCTTTGCCAGATCAATATCCTACAGTGCATGGAAGGAGCAGCTACCAATTAATATCAAACTTTTGTTGCAGTAATAGATCCATTAGGAATTCTACAAACAATATAACGACTACTACTACTAATGACTTAGTTTGTAATATGGTGCAACTTGGGCACCAAGATCTCCATACGCATATGTTTGCTTAATAATATTTATCTTTACTACAAAAAAAGGGATTTCCTAGTACTATTTTGGTTTACTATTGTTATAAAGTTAAAGAAAATTGTATGCATGAGTTACCATCTTTACCAAGAGGTAATGACCATGATTAGGAAAAAGGGTTATAATTACAACTAGCCAGCATGATGGAGGCGTGAAGTTGGATATAACAAATAAGAGGAGGGGAGAGGGGTACATGTTCTTTATAATGCAACAAATAGAGCATGAATGGCCAACATGGAAGAAGACTCGTACCTATGTTCAACCAAACAGATATTACATGGATGCAATCATATCAGCAGGAAGTAGGCATGATGTTTACAAGTTAAACAAATATAAAGCATAGGGAATACAACAACGATTGAGACAGAGGATAAGGACAAAACAGTTACGACATGCCACATAAGAACCATAAATATGATAGTAACAATTCAAGGTAAGACATGAAGGTACCTGTAAGAAAAGAATATTATAACACAATGCATGTCTCTCTTCCTCGCTTGCACGGATACACCCATCGTTCCATGAACTCCTAATGATACAAAAGTATAGAAGTATAAATGCAATGACACGACATCACCCTTTGTGCTTTTACTCTCAATAATATGGCACGACATCACCCTTCGTGCTTTTACTCATAATGACATGGAACGACATCACCCTTCGAGCTTTTACTCTCAATAATATGGTATGGCATCACCCTTTGTGCTTTACACTCTTTCTCACATGATAATGAATATAAACAATGGCACGATATCACCCTTCGTGCTTTAAACTCTTCCTCACATGATAATGAATATAACAATGGAACGATATCACCCTTCGTGATTTACACTCTTCCTCACATGATAATGAGATATAAACAATGGCACGGAATCACCCTTTGTGTTTTACACTTTTCCTCACCAAGCATATAATTTCAATAAAGTAGCCAGGTAGGAAGTATAAATAACATCAAGGAGAGTGTCAAAAGAATATTCCAAACATAATTTAATGAATGCTCAAGGAAATATAATCCAAGTACTTCCACAATTACCACGATTTATCAACAACACAAGCATGTAATCTAGCACCTCAAAATATCGACCATAGCAACATATTAATGACTATGCATAGATATGTACGAATTAGACACATCAATGTATTCTAAGAATTTCCATCAAATTGATTAAGCTATATTAGGCTAAGTCTCAACTCTAACATTTAACACTACGTTCTAAATATGTAGAAGTCAAGTGTGGCATGAAGAAAGAAGGTTATGAAATTCTACAAGTCACAATTAGAACATAATCTACCCCCGAGCATGATTAAACCTAGCACATACATATACGCTTGTCACCTCATATATGTATGACCCACCCATGTAGAAAACAATAACAAATAGGATGAAAAATGTCACGCCCCGAACCTGGGTTTGGACGTAACACGACACTCGGTGCCTGACTTCATGTGACCGAGCGAACCAACTGGCTGGGTGAATCAACATGTGATATCATAACCTTACTGAATGCAGAAGAAAAACTAACACATGTTGATATACTGCAAGTCTAGATGATATAAATCAAAGTGCGGAAATACTAATACAATTCCGAAACATATTTATAGCCAACATGGCTTAATATGAAAAGTCTGGGACTCGGTCTAACTGTTACTCTAGTCTATGAAGCCTCTAATGAAGTACTGAAAACAATGACTGTCTGAAAATACTAAAGATTGTAAGGTAATGATAGTTTCCCGAATGAACTAGGGATCACCAAATAGCTGGTACGAGAATCCTAGCGCTCGAAATTGCAACCTGTAAATCATTACCTGCATCGTGAGATGCAGGACTCGGGAAAAAGGGACATCAGTACATTTGAATTGTACTGGTATGTAAAGCAACTAAAAGAAAGAACTATAAATGCTGAAACTGAAACTAAGCTGATAACTGAGAATTAATAATTGATAACTGAAATGATAACTATTGAAATTGAAACTGTTGAACTCGCCTCTTCACACCTTAATCTACAACAACGATAATAATACTATCATTAAGTTACGAAAGGTACAACTATCTCACAACGAACGACAAGCTTATTTTTTATAAAAATGGGCAGCATCTCCTCTATTATCCTAACTTCCTCCAAATTCAAGATAACACCAAGAACACAAGAACACAAAAACAACATATATACATTATTTTCCAGCCTTATAAACACCACAAAATACTACAAAACAGCCCAACACACAGCAATCTCTTCATACACAAAACGACCACCGTAGTAGTGTCAAACGACCCGGAAATGTTACGACGAACGACCAGCCCAACACCCTACATATATATGGTGTTTCTCCACACCCTTCCCCTCCAAAACTCGACAAAAGAGTAGTAAAATACGCGGCCCAACAGTAACACAAAAGAGTCCACAAAACAGTCCGCTACAAGTCAAATAACTCGAACTCACGGCTTCCGATCACCATCCCGTGAGTTCTAACTATTAGGAAACACATTTATCAACCTTACTTGATATTTGAACACTTATATACAGATATTACACGTTTCTTAACTATGAATTAACTACCAAAACTCTAACTACAAAGAAAAAATAGAGGAGGTATAATGACACTTGCGTCGTAGGGATCGTTTTGATGTTATCACTTCTCGATTTCATGCTCGGGATGATAATCTTCTTTGAAACCCTAGAAGAGAGCTTAAGGATTTTTTTATGAGTGTTCTTTGGTCGTGTTATGCTGAAAAATGAAGAGAAAGACGACCTAACACTTATATATATCTACTTTGGAAAAGTCAAAGAGGTGTTAGCTTGGCACCCTAGCATTGGCCCATCTTCCGACGCTTATATCTTTTTACACGGATGTTGTATGAACGAGAGGTTAAGAGCATTGCAAACTACATTATAATACCTTCAATTTGGTATATATTATGTCCCAATAAAACCTCATATAACACACGAAATGTATTGCTCAAAAAGATTTAGTGAACCACATACTTGTCACTTATGATGTCTGCGCAGTCTGGCAAAACTGCAAATATCTTTCTACTCCTATGTCATATCGATGAAAGGTTTAATGAGTTGGAAACTAGACTCCTAAATATTCAATTTGGTTGGTATATCATCAAATAATTCCAAGAATATTGGGAGAAAAGCTCAGTTACATTTTACCTGATTTTCAGCACATTATGATTGTAATTTGTGAAGTCCTTTGCCAACTTTTGTCCACAACATGCTTGACTTCAAAGTGTAGAACACGACCATCATACGACAAAAATAACTCATATAATAACCTCCTTATCATGTAATGAACCATAGTCTCACTCTAAAGTACATGTTATAACATTCCAAACTCGTCTACTTTCGACGAAACTATATTCTTCAATTGGTTTAGCTTCTAAGCTTTCCAACCCTCTTGGTACTCATTATTCATGATCTTAAATATTTGTAACCTCTAAGGTAACATAATTAACTTACTTTATGTGCTTCCAAATATAATCTTATTTCTGATCTTACATCAATTCACTTACGACGTACTCTCACGTACGAAAACATGGGGTGTAACATCATTTCCCCCTTTGGAACATTCATCCTAGAATGTTGACTAATGCACTTATCTGTCTCTTAAGAAATAGATCTTACGAATACTTTAATATTGTATTTTCCATCTAGGGAGTTGTTCGGTGAATAAATCAAAAGGATAGGGCATTCCCCCATTTAGGCCTCTTTCTCACACCACGACTTGTGGTCGAAATTCTTCCAATCTCGTAATTGTTTCTACCTTATTTCATTCAACCTATACGATTCTAACCTTGAATGTGCGCCAATGCTACTGTTTTCTCCTTTTTCCGTTAGCTTTTATCCAATCTATAGGCTTCACTTTGTGAACATATATAGTACTATTACAAGTTGTCCCTATGGGGATCTATAGGAGTACTAAAGTTATTTGCTTGGTACTTTGTTGAACTTATGACTATTGTTATAACTTGTTTCATGACCTTAGTTATCTATGCTTATGGCTTTACCACAACTAGGTAGGTCATATTGTACCATAATACTTCAGTTTATTATTATGGAGGCTTTCCACCCAACTCCAGGTTACTCTCTCACCGCTTATCCTATATATATAAATCTAAGCCATTTAATTCTTCCTTATTACCATTCATCTTAAGAATGACAACCTAATCTCGTCTCATACTTTGGAAATTTTATCCCTTAATTGTTGATTCACCTTAATGTTGATCTATAAGCTACTACTGATAACTTGAATCCTCTCATGTAATACATTGTCACTATGGCTTACGTCTCATCGAGGAACATCTGAAGTGATTTTCCTGATCCACTTAGGGACGATACTATACTCCAATAGCTGTATTTCATAGCATCCCAATGTGATTCATCCTGTGGGGGTATTCTAATCCTGTGCAGTTCATGAAATCCTTGTTCTCAAAATCATTACTCAATCAAAGGCCTAAACGTCATCCTCTTATCATTTATCACAGTTACACCCTTACTTTACTACCAGGTAGCATTCCATCTCTTCTAAATGCTCCTAGTTTTAAACTCCTTTGAGTTCACTCATGCTATACTAAGCTTTTAATAACTTTATGGAAACCATCAGCTCTCTTGTTGTGATGGGTTAAATCCCGAGGACTTACCTATTCTCGTAACCTTCTCACTCACCTTTTCTTATCATTACTGCTATCTAGCTAAAACCTTGTTGCTCTATCATACATTAGCTTGCTACCTACGCATATCTATTTATACTACCCGCACCCTTCCTTTTACCATGCTAGCACCATGGATTTCCTTTCATGCCTTCCTAGTCACCTTTAAATGTAAGCAATTACTTTTCCTGGTTGTTCTGCCACTTGTTGTATAGATACTTGACATATCTTAATGCTCACGAATACTGGAGTTCCATGTATCTCATATGATCTCAATTATCAACTCTTGAATTTTTTTCTTCTTCCCGTTCATTATCCACGATAGGTGCCACTTACTTATGAAGTGTATACAATATTGTAGCGAGAAAGTTGTCATAAGATCATTTATTATTTAGGTCACTATGCTTATGTTGAAGCCATCTTCCTTATTTCCTCAGCTAGTCTTTCGTTCTACTACATAGTGGATACCCTCCGACTCTTGTAAAGTTGCGGGCTTATTACTTCATATACCCAAAGGAATTTTTGATGTTCTTACTCACCTATTATTATCCTTAGTTACTTACACCACGCCCTTGTGCTCGTAAGGTTGCTTCTGAAGTGAAATTTGGCCATCTCCTTAGTGGCACTTTCTTTTATTTTCGCAACACTTATACGATACCTTTACTACCCAAACTGCTATCTCAATATTACTCAAGGATCACGATGGAATCATATCTACGAGACTAAATTCCCTATGTTGGGGTTCACAACGTTTATCTTGCACGACCTGTTGATTTATCTATGACCTCTTGTTTAGATATAACTAGGCTCTTCCTGAATCAATTACAGACTACTCGTTGGTCCATTCTCATATTTATATTATGTGTAACCTCTCTTGGGTTATGTCCTTTGTCTTAACTTGCCTCTTGTACCGGATTCTTGTGTATCAAGTGTTCAGTTCCACTTATTTATCAATATCATCGAGTTTGAAACCCTTATTTATTCTCTCCGGCGTCATGCTTGCATAATGTTTTGGAGTCATATTATATCTGTAGGATCTGAATAAATGCAATCTCATTCCTTTCGCCTTTTTATTGCATTGTTCCTTTTTAATCCATAGTTACCTCATCATCTTTGGAATCTTCTCACATCTTCAGTGACATCACTCGCCTTGCGGTAACCCTTCTATACCAAATATAACCGAATACCTTACGCACGAGGGTGACACGTGGCATAATTGGCAAACTTAGTCCCTTAAGCTTAACTGTAGTCATAGTGCTTGCTTTAGGGAAGTGTCTTCCTGAATGACCTTTAAAGGTTATTCTTCAGTTGTCCATTCTATTATCGCCGAAATTCCATCTGTGAAATTCTCATGATGCCGACTATGTTCAAATCGTTCGGTCCTTAATTCATGTTCAGTTTATTTTTTTCCCCTAGCCCATACTATTTTCTATTACTCTAAGAGTCTAACTCTTCCTTCTGGTAATCACGTGTAAGTCACCAACTCATTTCTCGAAATGAGGGTATGGATTTATGGCTATACTCTTGTATTGTCTCAAGGCATGTCTCCTCTCATTTTTTTTACTTCACTTGACTATAGACTTTGTCATTATACCATATTTTATTTACCATTATCTCTCATTTATCACATCTTACTCATAATGTTTCATTTACTCTCTTCTTATTCTCCTGCTAATATTTCTGTCTATCACCTTATTATGAAAACTTCAAGAAAACGTTCTTTCACTTTTAGCTCCCCCTGATTCATCTCACTAGCTCTTCGGGACGCCTAACATTCTCCTTTTTATTTGTTACTAGGGGCTGGAGTCATACTACGGTAAATATTTATCCCTTTTAGGATTCTACTGTCTATCTTCTGAAATTTCTCAATATTCTAGTATTCATATGTGACTGTTCTATTATACAGCGCACCATCTGGATGCCTCACAAGGAGATTTATTACCACGTTTGCACTATCCTTTAGAAATGTTAGCTAATAATAATAATCATCCACCATTTTTGGGTTACTTTAACCCTAACTTGATCATGATATCTCGTCCTTCTCTTAACTATATATGTTGGCTCCCATGGAGCATAACTGATACGGGTGTGGCCAAGTGTACATACCTCTGTTACAATTGAAGGTAATTCAAAATTCTTATATTTCTCTGCTTGAATCGTAAATACTGACAATCTTAATTAACTGGGCGCCTTGTACCCTTCTTCATCTTACTTCTTTCTCTTGTATCTATCTTCTGAATATCTCATTGCCTTTCACCATAGGGGTGGATAGATATTCTTTGCCTTAAGGCTCCTTATCAAAAGGCTTACCCATCTTAGTACACACATAATCTGCTGAAGACCTTACAATTACTCATCATATGCATCATGCAAAATCGAGTTCCTCTGACTCAACTCTTTCACAGCCACATGCAATCTTTTACCGACCGTCTTTCTAGATGTAGGCATCGTCGTATTATGAATAATATAGAATTGAGGAAATTGAGTTCTTACAACTAAGCTCTACCATATTATCTAGAGTAAGAAGAAAGAGTAACCGTCCTAAATGCCCTGTAGCCTCTTGCTTATAAGTGTGGTGCACAACACACCCATAAACAGGACTCTACTAGACACGGCTTGTAGACTCCCTAGGACAGAACTGCTCTGATACCACTTTTGTCACGACCCAACCTATGGGCCGCGACGGGAAACCGGTACCTTACTCAACCGAGTACAAACATAACATATCTTTCTTATCATACTATCATGGGTAAATGTGCCAAAATGGTCATCATGACATATTCGAAATAAAACGTAAGGGAATGCTAGACATAGGACGACCTAACATGATATAGAAACTTATACATGGGACATACACGCATATAAGGCTGACATGACCATTTGTAAACTCAAAACATAGGCCAACAAGTCCATACAAGTATCCATATGCCTGACATTTGTCTACAAGCCTCTAAGAGTACATAAACATCAAAAAGGTCGGGACATGGCCCCGTCATATCTGCCAATGCATGTCCAAATCATATTGACCCAATAGGAAACTCCAGAGTAAGTGGAGTGCAGCAACACCTTTCGCTGAGCTAATAGCCTACTAGGAGGACTATCAACCTTTCTATCGGGACCTGCAGGCATGAAACGCAGTGTCCCCGAGCAAAAGGGACGTCAATACGAATAAAGTACTGAGTATGTAAGGAAGAAAAGCATAACTAAGAACAATAATGTAAAGAGAGATGTATGAGATACAACATGTCGCATATGAGTGCCTCTGAGAGATAGTGTCATGAAATGCGTGATACATATATATATATACATAATCTTTTAAAAACATCCGCCTTTGTGGGTATCATCATGATCATATCATACCCTGCCTCGAAGAGGACTCGGTAAAAACATACCCGGCCATCATAAGGCTCGGTAGAATCGTACCCGGACATGTGGAGATCGGTAAAATCAACTGATCAGTGGTTGCACAATAGGTGTCGTACCCGACCAACTATAGCGCGAATCGGTAGAGTAAAATATATACTCTATATAATGCATGTTGGACTCATGGAATCACGCTCTAAATCTTTCGGAGTGACGTAAGGTAGTTGCACCTTCGATTAACATTATGGACATCATACCATCATTGTGAACTTCTTTAAGACTCAATGATCATACATACTTTCTTAGAATAACTTTTTAAGGAAATAACAACATGGACAACCTTAGTTTCTAGGAGTAGATTCATTATGAAATAGCGTATCGTTTACGTTCGTTACACTTTAGATCATGCCATGAGAATGAAGGAAGTGCCTTAACATACCTTATCACAATCTTCCCACTCACTAAGTTGAACTCACCTCTTCCCATTTTAATCTAGAAAAACGATAACAATACTATCATTAAGTTACGAAAGGTACAACTATCGCACAACGAACGACAAGCTTATTTTGTATAAAAACGGGCAGTATCTCCCCTATTATCCTTACTTCATCCAAATTCAAGATAACACCAACAACACAAGAACACAACAACAACATATATACATTATTTTACAGCCTTATAAACACCACAAAATACTATAAAATAGCCCAACACACCGCAATCTCTTCATACACAAAACGACCATCGTACTAGTGTCAAATGACATGGAAATGTTACGACGAACGACCAGCCCCACACCCTACATATATATGGTGTTTATCCACACCCTTACTCCTCCAAAAATCCACAAAATATTTGTAAAATATGCAGCCCAACAGTAACACAAAAGAGTCCACAAAATAGTCCGCTACAAGTCAAATAACTCGAACTCACGGCTTCCGATCACCGTCCCGTGAGTTCTAAATATTAGGAAACATATTTATAAACTTCCTTAATATTTAAACATTTAAATACACATATTAAATGTTTCTTAATTATGAAGTACCTTCCAAAACTGTAACTACAAAGAGAAAAGAGAGGATGTATAATGACACTTACATCATAGGGATCGTTTTGATGTTATCGCTTCTTGATTTCATGCCCGGGATGATAATCTTCTTTGAAACCCTAGAAGATAGATTAAGGATATGTTTATGGGTGTTCTATAGTCGTTTTATGCTAAAAATGAAGAGAAATCCGACCTAAGACTTATATATATCAACTTTGGAAAAGTGAAAGAGGTGCTAGGTTGGCACCCTAGCATTGGCCCATCTTCTGATGCTTATATTTTTTTTATGGATGTCGTATGAACGAACAGTTAAGAGCGTTAGAAACTATATTCCAAGATCTTAAATATGGTATATAATATGTCCCAATAAGACCTCATATAACACACAAGATGTATTGCTCAAAAAGATTTAGTTTACCACCTACTTGTCACTTATGATGTCTGCGCAGTCTCGCAAAACTGCAAATATCTCTCTACTCCTATGTCGTATCGATGAACGGTTTAATGCATTGGAAACTAGACTAATTGATATTCAATTTGGTTGGTAGATCATCCAATAATTGTGTAAAGACCCATAAAATTTCATGTCTAAAAATAATGCCCGGGTAGGTTCCCATATTGTTATAGCTATAGAAATTCTTAGAAACGAACCTTTTTGAAGTAAAAAGTACCCCCAGGACTTAAAAGATATAATTTCCCCGAATTGCGTGGATTTGCGGTCTACTATGCAATCGCAGATCAGCTATGAGGACTGCATAGTGGTCGCATACATGGACAGCCTGTTTTTCAGTTTGAGGAAAACTATGCGGCCCAAGATGTGATCGCATTTTGAGAATGCGGGCCGCATAGTTGTCGCATTCTTGCACCTTGATTCTTGCGGAGGGAGTTATGCGACGCACTATGCGATCGCATAACATGTATGTGGACCTCATAGTGGTTGCATACATGGGTAGTCTATTTTCCCTTTTGGATCATCTGAGGGCCATCTATGCGACAGGAATGCGGATCGCATAGCATGAATGCGATCGCATTCCTGACCGCATTTCCTGCTTTGGGGCTTCTAATTTCTGATTTTAAAACCCGACCCCTAGTTTAATAAAACACCCCTCCCCTTCATTTTTAACACCTATTTGACTAAAATAGAGAGAAGTGAGAGTGGGTTCTAGAGAGAGAAGTCCTCATCTTCCCCGAATTTGTCCTTCATCTCAACTCAGGCCCGGAAATTATCGAGTAATCTTCATCTTCTTCACTATAAGAGGTAAGTCCCCTCCCCATTTCCCCTTTATTTCTCAGATTTTGGTTAAAAGGATAAAACACACATGAATTGGTTCTTGAAGATAAAGCTAAGACCTTGCATGCATGTTCATGATCAATTCTAATATAGCAAGAGGGTGTAAGGTAGAGCAATTTTCCACTAAAAAGGGGATTAATTTGTAATAACCCGATCGGTCGGTTTGAGCTCTAGTGCGTCGTTCAGCCGTTTGAGGTCATGAGCAGCTTCGTTTCAGGTATTATGACTCGTAGGTGTGGTCGGAGTTGAATTTCGGGAAGTTCGGAGTCAAATTGGAAGGAAAATTCTCATTTTGTAAGGCTTAAGTATGAAGAATTGACTAAGATTAGAATTTTGAGTAAACGACCTTGAAATCAGGATCTAAAGGTTCCAGCAGGTTCGTATGATGACTTCAGACTTGGGCGTATGTCTGGATCGGGTTTTGGATAACCCCGAAGCATTTCGGCGTATATTGTGGAAGTTAGTATTTTAGAAGAATTTCATAAGTTTGGGTTGGAAACCATCTTAGTGTTATAGAGTTCCGTTTGGGATTTTGAGTCTAGGAATAGCTCTGTATGGTGATTCTGGAGTTGGGAGCGCGATCGGAAGTGAATTCGGATGTCCGGAGGTCATTTGGCTAAAGATAGAAATTTGAAGGTTTTTGAGAAGTTTGACTGAGAGTTTGACTTTTTGATATCAGGGTTGGATTCCAATTCCGAAAGTTGGACCAGGTCCGTAATGTCGAATATTACTTGTGTGCAAAATTTGGGGTCAATCCGACGTGATTTGATAGGTTTCGGCATCGGATGTAGAAGTTTGAAATTTCAAAGTTTATAAAGCTTGAATTGGAGTGCGATTCATGATTTCGACGTTGTTTGATGTGATTTGAGGCCTCGAGCGAGTTCGTATCATGTTTTGGGACATGTTGGTATAATTGGTTAAGGTCCCGATGGCCTCAGGTTGATTTCGGAAGGTTCACAGAATGAATTTCGGACCAAAATAGCTGCTGAAAATTCTGCAACAAATATGTTTTGAGACAACAATTTATGCATCGAAGAGCTAAATTTTGAAGCGTATATATGGCCCATTTCTTTCATTTGGCTTGGATGATTTTGGAGAGCTCAAGGACGGGTTTTCACCAAGCAACACAAGGTAAGTGAATTCTTCCTATTTTTGAGTTAAATATGTGATCTTACATGGACTTAGACATGGAAAATTTGTATTAATTTGGGAGTTTTGGGGAAGACCTAGAACTTGGAATTTTGGACTTTTACCATGAATTTGAGCATGGAAATTGTAACAAATTGTATATTTGAGTTAGTAAAGTTATGGGTAGAATTTATCTTCGAGAAATTCGGAATCCGGGCACGTGGGCCTGAGGGCATTTTGGTCAATTCTCTGAGCGGAGATGGGAGTTTATATAATCTGAATTTTTAATAAATATTTGAGTATATTTTCATTGGTTTATCATTATTTGGATAGTTTGGGGGCGTTGCGCATCCATTGAAGTCGTCATGGAGGCTTGGAAGCCGGGTATGAATCTTCAGAGCGAAGTGAGTCTCCTTTCTAACCTTGTAAAGAGGGAATCCCCATAGGTGTTCTATATACTGTGTGTAACTGTTTGTGGGGACTACGTATGTACCAAGTAACGAGAGTCCGTACGTAGCGGCTATTGTTGTTCTGTCCGGGTAGTTAGGCCCCACATCATGCCCTGTGTTCTTCTCGTATGGAATTATATGCTGTGAAACCTTATTATATGTAGTTTTGTTTCTCTGAGATTTATGGAATTTAAATAATATGAAAGGAATTGTTTTACGGAAAATAATATGAAAGGAATTATTTTACGGAAAATAAAATGAAAAGAATTGTTTTACGGAAAATAAAAGGAAAGGAATTGCTTTACGGAAAATAATATGAAAGGGATTGTTTTACGGGAAGTATTATGAAAGAAATTAGTTATGGAAAGTATTATGAAAAGGAAAGAATATGGTGTGTGTGCATGTGACCGCTTCGCAATTTAGATTCCGCGAGCGGAATGTGTTTACCCCCACTCTTATGGGATCGGGACGTACGCCATGGCGGATTTAAAGATACATTTATGGGAGCAGGTCGTACGCCACGGCGGATTTAAAGGTGCACTTTTGGGACGGGTCGTTTGATCCTCGGCAGTGCACATATATGATTAATTTGAAAGACGCACTTATGGTTCGGGCCGTTCGATCCTCGGCCGTGCGCAAATATGGCTATGGTAAAAATGCACTTATGGGACGGGTCGTCCGATCCTCGGCAGTGCATAGATATAATTAATTTATGGAAAGGGTGCACTTATGGGACGGGCCGTTCAAACCTCGGCAGTGCATTCCCTTTACTTTTATTGTTGGTTCGGGCGATCGACCCTCGGCATATATATGTATATATACATAGGATATACCTCTTGTGACTTTAACTGTTAAATTGATTTAAGGACGTCAATTGTTAAATGTTTTAAGCTATAAAGACTTATCAGTTGATTGGGGAAAAATGAAGAGGAAATTTCTTATTTACTTATTTTCAGAACTTATTCGGATTTCAGTGCCTTATATATATATATATATATATATATATATATATTTGTTTCTTAACTGCCTTCACATGTCTACAGCTTTTAGCATATTCTGTCCTATTTATATTGTTGGACCTTAGTGAGTGTCAAGTCGACCTCTCGTCACTACTTCTTCGAGATTAGACGGGATACTCACTGGGTACATATATGTTATGTACTCATACTACACTTTCTGTGCATTTTGTTGCACAAGTACCTTTATAGTACAATTATTGATTTGGAGACTTATACGGGATGTATTCATCCGGAGGCATTCCGCAGCTGACAGAGTCTCCCTTCTATGTATTTACACTTTATCTTTATTGCCTTTGTCCAATTTGTTTCTCGGACAAGCGTTGTATAATTGTTTAAATTCATAGAAGTTTCTCATGCACTTGTGTCACCGGGTTCTGGGGATGTGATGTGATTTATCTTATTAAACTAAATTGATTTCCTGTCGTATGTAATTCATAAAAGTTTATTCGTTTTGATTATGAAATGTAGAAAAAGGCAACGATTTCGAAAAATGTTAATCAGGAAAGTATTTCCACTTATTGAGGGGTGGCTTGACTGACAGTGGTGTCCGGCGCCATCACGACCTATAGATTTTTGGGTTGTGACAACGTGGTATTAGAGCACTAGGTTCCTTTAGGGCTCACGAGTCATGAGCAAGTCTAGTAGAGTCTTGCGGATCGGTACGGAGACGTCTGTACTTTTCTTCGAGAGGCTATAGGGCTGTTAGGAGTACTTCCCTTCTTGATTCCTCATCGTGCGCTTTGATTCCTATAAGGCTTATGCCGATGTTCCTTCCTACTCAATCTGATACGTCGCAAAGCGCTTCCTATAATCGAGAGTTTGAGGAATTGTAATGGTTCTACGGATATGGTGCGAGATGTTTTCCATGTGTAGCTATTTAGGGATGTTGTTGTTACCCTACAGAAGAATATTTTGTTGTTTCAGCTCAGTTGTTGTGTTTCTGAGGACTTTGAGGTTGTGCTCAGATTGTTATGATATTTTCGATTGGTTATCGCGCGGTGTTGGTATGATGGAAGAATGATTCCCCATATGTTGGGGTGATGAATGTCTTGAAGTGAGGTCTTCTAAGGGCATGATTTTGAGATTTCAGTATTTTAGTTCCGGCGGAGGAAAGGAATTTGGACTATGAAAGGTCCGGTTTGGATTGATAAAGTAGTAAGACTTGGTGTTTTCAAGTGAGGTGGAATATTCACCTGTGTTGTGATATCGTCGTCATTGATCGAATGGAATGTGTTAAGTTTGTCGGTGTCATGGTTTCTTCGGTGGAATAGGGTCAGAGTAATGTGAAGAAGTATTGAAGAAGCGGCTGTCAGAGGTCGTGGTGCGTTGTGGTTCAGCATGGAATAAGCATGTCTAATGAAGGCGACTCGAGAAAGATGATTTTCGAAGGGTTTGAAGTCGTAGTGATCTGCTAGTTCAAGAGGTACATGGAATGATATTGAATTGAGGCCACAATGCAGAAGCATGCGATGAAGGAAGACATGTGAGAAGTGTCAAGCGGTGGCTAAATTTCTAAAAGGCCAGGCGTAAGAAAAGGAAGTCAGGTAGTGCTTAAAGGAATGCGGTTAACCGAAGTGGGAGAGCAGCAGCATAATGGTGAATTGGAAGGTATTGTAGCGCATTTAGTAGGTGTCCATGAATAACGGACGAACTGGTAAGGTTGGTGAATGAGAGCAGGCTTAGGATGGGGTATTGATGTTGCAGAGAGTGTGCATTTCATCGTCGTTGGAAGGTGTCAGTTGTAAATTCCACAGTTGGGTTATATTATGTGAGTAGGTTAGCGGTTGTGGGGGTTGGCATGTTTCTGTGAGGAATCCTAGTGGCTATTCGGTAGGAGTTAGAATGTGTGAATGGTGTCAGAGAGTTTGAGTATTTGGGGAATGCTAACAGAAAAAAACAATTTCGGAAATATTGGACGGATTGGTTGAGACGGCATGGTCTCGTGAATCAAGGCCACTCGGGATGAGTGAGGATTGAGTTAATATGTGTTGAATGGGTTTTCTATTATCTCTAAGGCAATTAAAGATGATTAAAAGAAGATAGATTGGTTAGCCAAGGTTGAAATGGCACATGTACGACAGTGATCAGTTCCTTCGGTGTGGTTGAGTATGTGTATGGTTTGTGCAGATGTGTGTGGGGCATGTCGGCCGTCGTAATAGATTTCATTGGAAGCATTCAATTGCTATGTCCTGTCAGGTGTAGGTGGATCCTGGAAGGTTTATGGTGGTTCAGACCACTACTTAAGGATTTTCATGTATTGTGATTGTGAGAATTCGCTCGTGTGTTGTTATGGTTCTCATGAATTGAGGTAATTAGAGGTTTCTATATAATGAAGTGTTCACCTTATTAGCGGTTCAGAAAGTATGATGGAACTCCTATGCTACTCCATATCGGCATGTTGGATGCAGTGGTCAGTATGGAACTGGAAGTAAGGGTCGGATTGCGTTTCGGTGTTAACAAGGGTGTCATGAACTCGGAGGAGCAAGAACAAGAGATGTGAATGTTTAGAATAAGCTGATGTTGTCTTTAGTGTCATCTAAAATCGGTGTTGGGTGAAGGAGGCTTTGTATCCTGGTTATGGGTTCTCGAATTGTGTTACAGTGTAAGTGTGGTCGGTGGTATCGGTGTGCATACTTGTTACCTTGTGTGGAAGGCCGTGGGAGAATGACCGCGGAAGATTGTGTAAGTGTGCCATGTAGTCACCTGATTGGTTGAAGAATTAGACCAAGTATAAAGGAGTGTAATATTGCTTAATTGAGAATTTATGCGTGGAAGGCGTTCGGCTCGGTTGGTTGTGGATTGTGGGGTGTTTATCCCGGCTATGATGGTTGTTCTTGCATGTTATGAGAAGAAGGTGGGTTATTATGGACCCAGGTGAAGCTATTAGTCTAGTACAGTGTGAGCGGGATCAGCTTGAGGGTTGTGAATGGATTCAATATGGTTGTGGGCTTCACGTGAATCAGGTATGTTCATTTCTATATAGCGCTCCTTAAGGAGAGGTGTTGGAATATTAGTTGTTCTTCCGTCTTCATCAAATTTAGGTATATTATGATCGTGCAGTGTGAGTTGTGAAACGGCTTGGTAATTTCTTATGAGTTGAGATTCCACGCAGTGATGAGGATATGTGAGCGGGATCGCTCTCGAGATTCAGATTTTATATGTCGCACCTCAGTTGTACTTGAGTTTGTAGCATATGGCTCTATCGGTCTCCCCAATATGGTATTATGCACTTAGCATTCTTGTGACCGATATTCGGTAATTTGTAATGAGGAGCAATTCGTCTCCGTGTATATCTCCTTATGTGAATTTTATGATGGGATCGAGTGGCACGCCGCCACGGGTATGTTATTTGGATCGGGTTATGCGCCGCAACAGTGTGAGGTGGAGCAAGGATCCCATAATTATTTATTTGTGTTTTACTTCATATTTTCCTGAGGAAAGTTCATAGTTGTAGCGTGAGTCGAGTAGTCCCTTCCTGATGTCATTTCCTTATGTGTCGTGTTCGAATTGTGGCCTATTGGCGCATTGTGGCATCGTGTGAGGCTAATGGCCGTGTTTGGGGTAATTGGCTGTCTGAGCAGTTCATATTGGGTGAGACAAGATTTATAAATCTGGGATCGGTGTGATAAGATTATGCAAGTATATTGCAGGGGAATTGCCATTTTTGGTTTGCAATGAGATGATGATCTAAGTTTAGAGAAAAGATTTCAATGTTTGGTTAACTCTGCAGATGGTTATGAATTTCTACACATCCCCTCCGTTGTGGTGGTATCGCCAGCATTATAGCAGGATGTATATATATCATAAGGTGCATTGGGAGCATCGGATTCGTGGAATTTTGGCTATTAAGGTTCATGGAATGTCATTGTGGTTAGATGATGAATTATATGGTGCATGGTGCTAATTCAGCAAAGGTATGCAGTCATGTTTACGGTGTGTATATATTGGAAACAGGCCTGACAGAGGATTTCAGATGTTGAAAACCTGGTTCTAAGGCCCATTTGCCTAAATAAAAGAGGATATCTTCAGAATTGTTCGAGCAAATGTACTCAACTAGATTGCGGTAGCACGGGCAGGTACACGAGGTGTTAAACAGTGATTTCAGATAACTCTAGAGCAGTTCTTAGCACGTTCGAGGACGAACGTATGTTTAAGTGGGAGAGAATGTAACGACCCGACCGGTCGTTTTGAGCTCTAGCACGTCATTCAGCCGTTTGAGTTCATGAGCAGCTTCGTTTTAGGTATTATGACTCATAGGTGTGGTCGGAGTTGAATTCGGAAAGTTCGGAGTCAAATTGGAAGGAAAATTCTCATTTCGTAAGGCTTAAGTTGGAAGAATTGACTTAGATTGGCATTTTGAGTAAACGTCCTTGGAATCAGGATCTGAAGGTTCCAGCAGGTTCGTATGATGACTTCCGATTTGGGCGTATGTCTGGATCGGGTTTTGGATAACCCGAGAGTGTTTCGGCGTATATTGTGGAAGTTAGTTTTAGAAGAATTTCATAAGTTTGGGTTGGAAAACATCTCAGTGTTATAGAGGTCCGTTTGGGATTCCGAGTCTGGGAATAGCTCCGTATGGTGATTCTAGTGTTGGGAGCGTGATCGGAAGTGAATTCGGATGTCCGGAGGTCATTTGGCTAAAGATAGAAATTTGAAGGTTTTTGAGAAGTTTGACTGAGAGTTTGACTTTTAGATATCGGGGTCGGATTCCAATTTCGAAAGTTGGACCAGGTCCGTAAAGTCGAATATCACTCGTGTGCAAAATTTGGGGTCAATCGGACGTGATTTGATAGGTTTCGGCATCGGATGTAGAAGTTTAAAATTTCAAAGATCATATAGCTTGAATTGGAGTGCGATTCATGATTTCGACGTTGTTTGATGTGATTTGAGGCCTCGAGCGAGTTCGTATAATGTTTTGGGACATGTTGGTATGGTTAAGGTCCCGAGAGCCTCGAGTTGATTTCGGAAGGTTAACAGAATGAATTTCGGACCAAAATAGCTGCTGAAAATTCTGCAGCAAATCTGTTTTGAGACAGCAATTTATGCATCGAAGAGCTAAATTTGGAAGCGTATATATAAGAATCTATAAGGAATCTGAAAATTTGCAAAACATGAAAGTTGTAGATCTTGAAGTCTAGTTTTCTGAACATTAAACCATTTGTCATTTGTAGTTTTGTGCAAAAGGTTATGACCGATTGAAGATGGCTGGTGGAGCAGTTTCACCAGAATTTACTGATGCAAGGAGCCGACTTTAGAAGCTCATATCTCGGAATATATAAAGAATTATATGGTGTACAACCTATTAAATTTAAGATCTTCGAGTTTAGTTTCTAAAGCTTCAAACAGTTTGTTATTTAGATATTTCCACAAGGAGTTATGGGTGTTTTAACAGAAGCTGTTCAACAACGGTAAATTGTAATAGGATGTACAACCTGCACAGCGCAAGTGCAAGGTACAACTCGATGAAGCATGGGCAGATTGTTTTAAACACGAATTTTTGCCCATTTCTTTCATTTGGCTTGGATGATTTTGGAGAGCTCAAGGGGGGATTTTCACCAAGCAACACAAGGTAAGTGAATTCTTCCTATTTTTGAGTTAAATATGTGATCTTACATGGATTTAGACATGGAAAATTTGTATAAATTTGGGAGTTTTGGGGAAGACCTAGAACTTGGAATTTTGACCTTTTACCATGAATTTGAGCATGGAAATTGTAACAAATTATATATTTGAGTTAGTAAAGTTATGGGTATAATTTATCTTTGAGAAATTTTAGAATCCGGGCACGTGGGCCCGAGGGCATTTTGGTTAATTCCTTGAGCGGAGATGGGAGTTTATATAATCTAAATTTTTAACAAATATTTGAGTATATTTTCATTGGTTTATCATTATTTGGATAGTTTGGGGGCGTTGTGCATCCATTGAAGTCGTCATAGAGGCTTGGAAGCCGGGTATGAATCTTCGGAGCGAAGTGAGTCTCCTTTCTAACCTTGTAAGAGGGAATTGTCCCCATAGGTGTTCTATATACTGTGTGTAACTGTTTGTGGGGTCTATGTACGTACCAAGTGACGAGAGTCCGTACGTAGCGACTATTGTTGTTATGTCCGGGTAGTTAGGCCCCACATCATGCCCTGTGTTCTTCTCGTATGGAATTTTATGCTATGAAATCTTATTATATGTAGTTTTGTTTCTATGAGATTTATGGAATTTAAATAATATGAAAGGAATTGTTTTACGGAAAATAATATGAAAGGAATTGTTTTATGGAAAATAAAATTAAAGGAATTGTTTTACGGAAAATAAAATGAAAGGAATTGCTTTACGGAAAATAATATGAAAGGGATTGTTTTATGGAAGTAGTATGAAAGAAATTGTTTATGGAAAGTATTATGAAAAGGAAAGAATATGGTGTGTGCATGTGACCGCTTCGCAATTTAGATTCCGCGAGCGGAGTATGTTTACCCGCGCTCTTATGGGATCGGGTCCTACACCACGGCGGATTTAAAGATAACATTTATGGGAGCGGGTCGTACGCCACGGCGAATTTAAAGGTGCACTTATGGTACGAGCCGTTCGATCCTCGGCATTGCATAGATATGATTACTTTATGGAAAGGGTGCACTTATGGGACGGGTCGTTCGAACCTCGGCAGTGCATTCCCTTTACTTTTATTGTTGGTTCGGGCCGATCGACCCTCGACATATATATGTATATATACATAGGATATACATCTTGTGACTTAAACTGTTAAATTGATTTAAGGACGTCAATTGTTAAATGTTTTAAGCTATAAAGAATTGTCAGTTGATTGGGGAAAAATGAAGAGGAAATTACTTATTTACTTATTTTCAGAACTTATTCGGATTTCAGTGCCTTATATATATATATATATATATATATATATATATTTGTTTCTTAACTGCCTTCACATGTCTACAGCTTTTAGCATATTCTGTCCTATTTATATTGTTGGACCTTAGTGAGTGTCAAGTCGACCTCTCGTCACTACTTCTTCGAGATTAGACGGGATACTCACTGGGTACATATATGTATATGTACTCATACTACACTTTCTGTGCATTTTGTTGCACAGGTACCTTTATAGTACANATATTGTTGGACCTTAGTGAGTGTCAAGTCGACCTCTCGTCACTACTTCTTCGAGATTAGACGGGATACTCACTGGGTACATATATGTTATGTACTCATACTATACTTTCTGTGCATTTTGTTGCACAAGTACCTTTATTGCACAATGATTGATTTGGAGACTTATACGGGTTGCATTCATCCGGAGGCGTTCCGCAGCTGATAGAGTCTCCCTTCTATATGTTTACATTTTATCTTTATTGCCTTTGTCCAATTTTTTCCTCGGACAAGCGTTGTATAATAGTTTAAATTCATAGAAGTTTCTCATGTACTTGAGTCACCGGGTTCTGGGGATGTGATGAGATTTATCTTATTAAACTAAATTGATTTTCTGTCGTATTTAATTCATAAAAGTGTATTCGTTTTGATTATGAAATGTAGAAAAAGGCAACGATTTCGAAAAATGTTAATCAGGAAAGTATTTCAACTCATTGAGGGGTGGCTTGCCTGACAGTGGTGTCCGGTGCCATCACGACCTATAGATTTTTGGGTCGTGACAAAATTAATCAAATGGACCACATAGTGTCTGATAAAATGTTCAAATGAATTCAAGACTCCTAACTCTAAGTTAAATATGTTGCATTGTGAACTAGATTGGAGACGATAGAAGGTCCGGTGGGTTGAAAATAGAAATTAAAGGGGAATTGCGACTCGAGGTATGTATGGATAACTTTAATCTTCGTAGAGTCACCTTGTTGGTGTCCGAGCATTCGGTATGAGTTTCTTGCTTGAGCATATGTGAATTGATTGTTCTAATGTATTGAGGCGTAAGATTCTATTCTCTGATCATTTTAGTTGATCACCATACTACCATGCTACTTGAAATTGTGAAAGGTGATTACTCTATCATGTGTAAGGTTCGTTAAATGCTTGAATATGTTGGTATGAAAGAATGATAATGAACCCAAATGTGTGAATGTATCTAAGTGGTAAGGGTTGTGTAGCAAGGGTTGAAAAGGAGTTGTGGATTGACTTAATTGAACTAAATGACTATGGCCATATCGTATATGACTCGTTGTTTGGCAAAGATTATTGTGGCTTTGATTTCATACGGATTGTTGGTTGTAATGAATTTATATTCTTGCTGATGAAAATCCTTGTGATTGAATTGTGGTCTGTTATTATTGCTATGAAATGTGATTGTACGGTGGGATCGGGTTGCGCGCCGCAACAGGAGGAATAAGGGTGATATGTGAGAAGTAATAAGGGTGGAATGTTATTGTACGGTGGAATCGGGTTACGCGCCGCAACAGAATATAATAAGGCTGGAATGTGATTGTCCGATAAGATCGGGTTGCGCGCCGCAACAGGAAGAAATAAGGGTGGATTGTATAGAAGGAATAAGGGTGGAATATGGTTGTGTTGAAATAAAAATCTGTGAAACTCCCAATTGTGTTTGTTTCTGTATCTCTATGCAGTAATTGTTTGGTTTCTCTGACTGTCTTATATCTTGTGTACTGTTTGATTCTACTTAGAATAAAGTTTGTTCATACATGCTAGTACTATTCAATGGTACTAACGTCCCTTTTGTCGGGGGCGCTACATATTTTATATGGATGTAGGTGGTTCCATAGCAGGTAGCTCAGTCCGCCGATAGTGGTGCCTCCTCTTCATCCCTTCAGTAGTTCTGGTGAGCCCCACTTCCTCTCGGGACCATGTGTAGTCTATACCGTCTTCTTTTGTATATGTTGTGTCATTAAAGGTATAGTCGGGGCCTTGTTGCCGGCAGGTTTATGTAAAATTTCTAGTACTCTTAGAGGCTCCATAGACACTATGTGGGTTGTATACATTTATTTTGGGCAGTAGTTGTGTTCGGTTGAAATCGTGGTCCGTATTGGAAAAGTTGTTTGCATTATATACATTTTTGGATTATCAAATGTTGAAGGTTAAAAGAGGAAATGAACTTACGTTGTAAATCGTACTTTGAACTTAAATTGGCTAATTCATATGGAACAATGTATATTATAGACACAGGGCAACACATTGGGTAGTAAAGGCAAACAAGGTCCGCTTGACCGGAATCATCCGGTTAGGCGCCGGTCTCGTCCCTCGATTTTGGGGCGTGACAAATTCTAAGAATATTGGTAGAAAATCTGAGTTACATTTTACCTAATTTTCAGCACATTATGAATGTAATTTGTGAAGACCTTTGCCAACTTTTGTTCCACAACTTGCTTGACTTCCAAACGTAGCACACGACCATCATACGACAAACATAACTCATAGCATAACCTCCTTATCATGTAATGAAACATAGTCCCACTCTAAAGTACATGTTATAACATTCCAAACTCGTCTACTTTTGACGAAACTTATTTTCTTCAATTGGTTTAGCTTCTAAGCTTTCCAACCCTCTTGGTACTCATTATTCATGATCTTAAATATTTGTAACCTCCAAGTAACATGATTAACTTACTTTATGTGCTTCCAAATATAATCTTATTTGTGAGCTTACATCAATTGACTTACGACGTACTCTCACGTACGAAAACATGGGGTGTGATATTTGAGGGGCCATTTGTTGTCGGATTTTGGTGTATTTGGTATGTATGAACTCGTGAGAGTGTAAGGATTCCAGTTTTGTAATTTTTATCCAATTTTGAGACGTGGACCAGGGGTCGGGTGTGGCCAATTTCGTGATTTTTTATTAAATTTGATAATTTTCGGGTGGGCTTTGTTATTAGCATGTATTGATGATATAAATCTAATTTTGGTTAGATTAGGAGCAATTCGGAGGTCGATTCTAGAGGCAAAGGCATTGTGGACTAGGATTTTAGCCGGTTTGAGGTAAGTAATGTTTCCAAACTTGGTTTTGAGGGTTCGAAACTCCGAACTATATGTTATTTGATTATATTTAAGGTGACGCACATGCCAAGTGACGGGTGTGCGGGCCTGCACTGTGTGATTTGTCACCTGGTTCATCCCATGGCACCATTTAGTAGTTATTTATGGATTGATATTGATGCTTCTATCATTGTGGTTAATGTGAACATGCTAGAAATCATGCTAAGTACTATGTTAAGGCTTCACACAAATATTGTTGAGACCCGAGTGGTCATTTAATGTTGTCATCTCATGAGTTCATTGATATTATATATGCAGTCCCCTCATAGCATATCATATCATGTCTCAGTCTCGGTAGTTGTTGATTTTGCACATCTTATCATGTATTTGGGCTTGTCCATGCATTTGTGAGCCCATGTGAGCAATATTGAGAGACAGATATGAGTGACGACTAAGTGAGGCCGAGAGCCTGATATTGAGAGACAAATATGGGATCGTGCTACACGCCGCAACATGTTATATTGATTATGCCTAGATCTGGCTTATGATAGTGCTGGGGTTGTAGGATCCCCTCCGCAGTCTGTAACACACCCCTAGTGAGCGCATTGATATTTGAGGGATGAATATTCCCTGAACATGGATCTTGTCTGAAGTGATGATATTGAGGGATGGATCTTCCCTGGAAATGGATTTTGTCCAAGTGTTGTATTCCGGAGATAGATCTTCTCTGTGGGGGCAGGATTGGCCTTCCTCAGTATTGAGTGACTACGGTCACCTGTGTTTAGGTATAATCCAGGATGGATCTTCCCTGGGCCTGAGAGCCATATGCAGTACTGAGTGGACTTCCGTGTGAGAGTTGTGAGAACTAAGTGCATTTCCACATTGTTGATACATCACCATTTAGAATATACGGAGTTATATATGGGTTACTGATCATATCTGACATATTCTGTTTTTCATTATCTGTTAGAACTGTGAACATGTCTTAATTATGTACGGTGTTTTGTTATAATTACTGAGGTTTAGTCCGTCAATACCTCTCAGCCCATAGCGGTTGTTGATCTATTTGCAGAGTATCTTTGGAGACTTCGAGGTAGCAGCTGGTGATCGCAGACTCGTTTTCTCCTTCTCTGACTTCCTATCTCATTTTATTATTTCAGACAGTATTATGTCTGCTTTGTATTTCGACATTTTATTTATCGTAGCTAATGACTCGGTGACACTAGTTCTAGGATTGGTTTTTCTCTGTGTTTTAATGGTGTTAAACTTTTGAATGATTTTATAAATGAGACTTTTGCTGCAAATGTAGAGAATTTCTGAAAGAAATCTTAAATCAAATGAAATGTGTGGCTTGCCTGATTTCACGATAGGCGCCATCATGACTGGGTATTTTGGGGTGTTGACAAGTTGGTATCAGAGGTCTAGGTTATATAGGTCTCACCAGTCATGAGCAGGTTTAGTAGAGTCTTGTGGATCGGTACGGAGACGCCTGTACTTATCTTCGAGAGGATACAAAACCCTTAGGAAAAATCTCACATTCTTGAATTTTGTCGTGCGAGTTTGTTCATTCTAGGAACTAAACTTCTGTTATTTCATTCTCTCACAGATGGTGAGGAAACACGCTACCGATTAGGGTGACCAGACACCAGTTAGGCCAGTGAGAGGCCGAGGCCACGGTCGAGGTTGTGGTAGAGGGAGGGGTGCAACCCGCGTAGCAGCCGGGGCAGTACCTGTAGACCCTCTAGTTATTCTAGATCAGGTCCCAGTCGCTGATGTACCAGTGGGACCGGCTCAGGCACCGGCAGTGCCATTGTGATTCCGGGTCTTCAAGAGACTTTGGCCCAGATTCTAATCGTGTGCACCAGTCTAGCACAGACAGTCGTTGTTTCTACTACAACCGCTACTTCTCAGGCCCGTTGAGGCACTCAGACTCCAACTGCCCGTACACCTGAGCAGGTTATTCAGGGGCTCTAGACACCAGGGGTAGCTCCAGCCTAACTGGTTTCCCCAACTCAGGATTTTGCTATCCCAGTTACGGCTGACGATGAGCAACGCAAGTTGGAGAGATTTGGTAGGCTTCAGCCTCTGACTTTCAGTGGTGCTGAGGGCGAGGATGCCCAGGGCTTCTTAGACAAGTGTTAGAGGATTCTTCGCACAACGGGGATATTGGAGACCACTGGGGTCTCGTTTACTACTTTCTAGCTCTCATGAGTTGCATTCACTTGGTGGGAGGCTTATGAGAGGCGTAGGCCTGTTGGTGCAACGCCCCTTACTTGGCAACAGTTTTCCACTCTCTTCTTAGAAAAGTATGTTCCCCAGTCTCACAAAGAGGAGCTGTATAGACAGTTTGAGTAGTTGCGTTAGGGTGCGTTGACTGTGACACAGTATGAGATGAGATTTTTAGAGCTAGCTCGTCATGCTTCAGAGTTAGTCCCTACTGAGAGAGAGAGAGGATCAGGAGGTTCGTGGATGGCCTCACTTATCAGCTCTGTATTTTGATGACCCGAGAGAGAGTATCGGGTGCTACTTTTGAGCAGGTGGTTGATATTGCCAGGGATATTGAGTCAGTTCGGCGCTAGGAGCGAGAGGAGAGGGAGGCCAAGATGCCTCGAGGATCTAGTAGTTTGAGCAGTGCTCCTTCCAGGGGTCAAGTCCAGCGCAACAGAGGCCGCTCATTTAGGCCTCCTCAGCCATTTCATCCAGTTTACAGTGGTGCATCATCGGGGCATGTACCCCGCATTTCTCATCCAGGACATTCCTCATTCAGTGCACTTTCAGCCCAAAGTTCATCTCGAGCACCATCGGTTCAGGGTTCCTCTGTGCATGGTTCTTCTAGTGGTTATCCAGGTGCTAGGGGTTCCCTTCAGTCCCCACCGTCATTTGCTGAGAGGGGTTGTTTTTAGTGTGGTGATCTAGTTCATATCAAAAGGTTTTGTCCCCGTCTTTCGGGTGGTTCATCCAAGAAAAGGAGTCAGCCATCAATATTAGCTCCAGTTACTTCACCACCCGCCCAGGCAGCTATGGGTGGGGGTCAGGCATCTAGAGGCCACCCTAGAGGGGGAGGTCAATCAGGTGTTGGCCAGGATTGATTCTATGCACTTCCAGCTAGGCCGGATGTTATGGCCTCAAATGCAGTGATTACATGTATTGTTTCAGTTTGTCATCGAGATGTTTCGGTCTTATTTGATCCTGGTTCCACGTATTCCTATGTTTCATCATATTTTGCCTATTTACTGGATATGCCCCATGAGTCCTTAGTTACATTTGTTCATGTGTCGACTCCGGTGGGCGATACTATTATTGTGGACCGTGTGTATTGGTCATGTGTGATATCTATTGGGGGTATGGAGACCTGAGTGGATCTGTTATTGCTTAGCATGGTTGAGTTTGATGTGATATTGGGCATGGATTGGCTATCTCGGTGTCATGTTGTTCTAGATTGTCACGCTAAGACTGTGACCTTAGCAATGCCAGGATTTCCGAGAGTTGAGTGGAGAGGTTCGGTTGAGTATGTGCCTAGTAGGGTGATTTCATACCTGAAGGCTCATCATATGGTGGAGAAACAGTGTTTGTCTTATTTGGCTTTTGTGAGGTATGTCAGTGCTGAGACTCCCATTATTGATTCGGTTCCTGTGGTCCGTGAATTTCCAGACGTGTTTCCTGCTGACCTGCCAGGCATGCCACCTGACAAGGATATTGATTTTGGTATCAATTTGGTGCCGGGAACTCAGCCCATTTCTATTCCACCGTATCGTATGGCACTTGCGGAGTTGAAGGAATTGAAAGAGCAACTTCAGGAACTCCTAGATAAGGGGTTCATTCGGCCTAGTGTGTCACCTTGGGATGTACCGGTGTTTTTTGTGAAGCAGAAAGATGGTTCCATGATAATGTGTATTGACTATAGGCAATTGAACAAGGTTACAGTCAAGAATAAGTATCCCTTGCCTCGTATTGATGATCTGTTTGACCAGCTTCAGGGAGCTAGGGTGTTCTCTAAGATTGATTTGAGATCTGGGTATCATCAGCTGAAGATTCGGGATTCAGATATTCCTAAAACAGCTTTCAGGACTTGTTATGGTCACTATGAGTTTATGGTGATGTCTTTTGGGCTGACCAATGCCTCAGCAGCGTTCATGCATCTGACGAAAAACGTATTTCAGTCGTATTTAGATTCCTTTGTTTTCGTGTTCATTGATGACATCCGGGTGTATTCTCGTAGCAAGGAAGAGCATGCTCAGCATTTGGGAGTTGTACTACATAGATTGAGGGAGGAGAAGCTTCATGAAAAGTTCTCCACGTGTGAGTTTTGGCTTGGCTCAAAAGCTTTCTTGGGGCACGTGATGTCCAGTGAGGGTATTCAGGTTGGCCCAGACCGTCCTCAGCTACAGAGATTAGGAGTTTCCTTGGTTTGACGGGGTATTACCGTTGCTTTGTGGAGGGGTTTTCTTCTATTGTTTCTCTCCTGACCTCAGCTCCAGTGTTAGTATTACCATCAGCTTCAGGTTCTTATACCGTGTATTGTGATGCCTCGAGGATAGGCATTGGTTGTGTATTGATGCAGGAGGGTAGGGTCATTGCCTACGCCTTGCGCTAGTTGATGACCCGTGAGAAGAATTATCTTGTACATGATCTCGAGCTAACATCCATTGTTCACACCTTGAAGATTTGGCGTCATTATTTGTATGGAGTTCATCATGAGGTTGTTCACTGATCGCCATAGTTTGCAGCATTTGTTTAAGAAGATGATCTGAATTTGCGTCAAAGGAGATGGTTGGAGCATCTCAAGGACAATGATATCACTATTTTATACCATCCGGGGAAGGCCAATGTAGTGGCCGATGCCTTTAGTCGTAGAGCAGAGAGTTTGGAGAGTCTAGCCTATCTTCCAGTAGATGAGAGACCTTTAGCACTTGATGTTCAGGTCTTAGCGGGCCAGTTGGTGAGATTGTATCTATTAGAGCCCCGCCGGTTATTGGCTCGTATAGCCTCCAGGTCTTCTCTTTATGACCGTATTAGAGAGCGTCAGTATGATGATCCACACTTGCTCGTTCTTCAGGATAGGGTCCGGCGAGGTGATGCCAGGGATATAGTTATAAGTGATGATAGGGTTATGAGGATGCAAGGTCGGATATGTGTGCCTAATGTGGATGGGCTTTGAGAGTTGATTCTAGTAGAGGCCCACAACTTGCGGTATTCCATCCATCCGGGTGCCGCGAAGATGTATCAGGATCTGAGACAGCACTGTTGGTGGATGTAGATGAAGAATGATATTGTTGGATATGTAGCTCGGTATCTCAACTGTCACCAGGTCAAGTATGAGCACCAGAGACCAGGTGGATTGCATCAGAGATTAGATATTCCAGAGTGGAAGTGGGAGCGGATCACCAAGGACTTTGTAGTTGGACTCCCACGGACTACGAGGAGGTTTGATGTTATATGGGTTATTTTGGATCGGTTGACCAAGTCCGCGCACTTCATTCCTTTTGGTACTACTTATTCTTCGGAGCGGTTAACTGAGATTTATATCCGAAGATTGTCTGGTTGCATGGTGATCCAGTTTCTATCATTTCTGATAGAGGTAATTAGTTCACATCACAGTTTTGGAGGGCCATGCAGAGAGAGTTGGGTACTCAGGTTGAGTTGAGCAGAGCTTTTCATCCTCAGACGGATGGGCAGCCCGAGCACACTATTCAGATACAGGAGGACATGTTGCGTGCTTGTGTCACTGATTTCGGGGGTTCGTGGGACCAGTTTCTGCCACTCGCGGAGTTTGCTTATAATAATAGTTATCAGTCGAGTATTCATATGGCTCCGTATGAAGTTTTATATGGGAGGAGGTGTAGATCTCCAGTTGGTTGGTTTGAGCCAGGTGAGGCCAGTCTATTAGGCACAGATTTGGTATAAGATGCGTTGGATAAGGTGAGGTTGATTCAGGAGCGGCTTCGCACGGCACAATCTAGGCAGAAGGGTTATGTGGACCGGAAGGTCCAGGATGTATCTTTCATGGTTGGGGAGAAGGTGCTACTGAAGGTGTCACCCATGAAGAGTGTTATACGGTTCGGAAAGAGGGTCAAGTTGAGTCCCCCGTTCATTGGGCCTTTTGAAGTTCTTCAGAGGGTTTGGTAGGTGGCTTATAGACTTGCTTTGCCACCCAGCTTATCTAGTGTTCATCTGCTATTTCATGTTTCCATGCTCCGGAAGTATGTTAGTGACCCGTCTCATGTTTCGGACTTCATCATGGTTCAACTTGAGGGTGATATGTCTTATGAGGTAGAGCCAGCGGTTATTTTGGGTAATCTGGTCAGAAGGTTGAGGTCTAAGGATATAACTTCAGTGAAGGTACAATGGAGAAGGAAGCCGGTGGAGGAGGCCACCTGGGAGACCGAGCGGGAGATGCGTAGACGATATCCTCACTTATTTGAGACTCCAGGTATGTTTCTAGACGCGTTCGAGGACGAACGTTTGTTTAAGAGGGGAAGAATGTAACGACCCGACCTGTCGTTCCATGAGATTAATCTCGTTTTCCCTATTTCTGCTTTATCGTATGTTGTTCAGCTCATTTATGTGATGTTGGGTTGGTTGGCTTGGGTTCAGAGTGGTCGTGGTGAGAAATGAGACACTTAGTCTCTTAAGTTGGTTTTATGGTTGGAAAAGTCAATCGAAAGTTGACTTTTAGGTACACGACCTCGGAATGTGGATTTTATAGCTCGGATAGCTTCGTTAGGTCATTAAGGACTTAGGAGTGTGTTCGGAATGTTGTTCTGAGGTCCAGAGTAGAATTAGGCTTGAAATGGCAAAATTAAGTTTTTGGCAATTTCCGGTTGGCAGCAAAAAAATTGCTATTGGGTCGGAATGGAATTCCGGAAGTTGGAATAGGTTCGCAATGTCATTTAGGATGTGTGTGCAAATTTTCAGGTCGTTCTGACGAGGTTTGGTTAGTTTCGTCATCGTTGGTAAATTTGGAAGTTTGAAAGTCCTTAGGCTTGAAATATGGGTTGATTTGGTGTTTTAATTTTATTTTGGGTGTTCCGAGGGTTCGGCTAAGTTCGGGTGATCATTTATGACTTGTGGGCACCAATTGTTGAGGTCTCGAGGGTCTCGGGAGGAGTTCAGATGGTTGACAGATGAGTTTTTGGCCTTAGAGTTTGCTGGTGTGACATGTTTTGTGATTTCCATAGAGGCGGAGGGATGGTCGCAAGTGCGGTCACCACAGGTGCGAGTTGGGCATCGCAGGTGCGGAAATGGTTAAGCTGGAGAAGGACCATAGGTGCGGAAGATTGGCCGCACCTGCGAAGCCGCAGGTGCGGTAGGTGAAACGTAGGTAAGGGATTTGAACTTTAAGTGAAATATCGCAGGTGCACACCTCGGACCGCAGGTGCGATGAAAAGTCCGACCTCGGGTGTTCCTTCCGATTCGACCTCGAGGCAGTACTGGTTTAGGATCGACGTAAGGAGGCATCACGGAGATTGAGGCAAACGACTTTGTAACAAAGCACGATTCCGTACTCAAGCATTAAATAGCGGTATCAACTGCAAATCTCGGCAATAAATGCTGATGTACTATGTTGGTATTCCCCCCTCTTATAAAAAGGGGGCCCTGTCATTTTGTAAACACAACATATTGAATATAAGTCACAAGAACATTCTCTGCTTTCTCAAACATTCTCTATTTCTCTCTACTAGCACATTTACTCACATTTATTGCTTTCTATTAATTGTTCTTCATTTATAGATCCTTATTGATAATAAATAACATATCACAAAGCCTATAAGTCTGTTATAGCTTCATCTACCACCCGACATCGACTCTGAACCTCGGTCTCAAAGACCCTCGAGGCTAGCATCGAACCTTCAACTTAAGGCGTTACGGTTTGCTTTTCTTTTGTTTTCTAACTATTTTGCTTTATTCTGTCCTAATACACCTAGCATTAACTGTCTAATAACTGGTACTAAGATAAATCGCATATTTTTAGAACCACTTAACTAAATATAACTGTAATTACCTTTTTTCCGGTAAACAGTTTGGCGCCCACCGTGGGGCTGAAAATAACAGTGATTGTTTTAGTGCTAGTTTGTTGAAACAATGCAAGTTATCTTTCACACTTTTTCTTGCCCGAAGCATCTTTGATTTCAGGCTAGAATGTCTAACTCGGTGAACGCGCGTGAAAACAGTGGTGTCGAAGACCGTGGAGAAAACAGCGCAGTTGTTTCAGGTGCTGGTGCACCACTACAAAACCCTGAGGGTTTCCCAAACCCAAATCCGGTGGATATAGGCTCACACAACGCTCAACACGTCGACGTCAGTTCCCGCACCAACATTGACACGCACCCTGCGGGAGAACAGGAGGTTCAGAACACCCTGGTTTAGGAATAAAGGCAAGTAAGCCTTCAAGATATTTTCGAAATATTGCAAGAACAGCAGTTAGCGATCACTCAGCTACAAAGCCAGCAAAAGACGCCAAGCACCATAGCTCCACAGGCGGCTCCTCGAGTCGAGCAGGTTCCGGAGAGATCAAGAAACAAGGGGTCGGTGACCGATCCAGCCATCATTAAAATGCTCGAGGACCTCACCAAGAGAATCGAGTCAGGGGAAAAGAGGATAGAAGCAAAAGACAAAAAAGTGGAGACCTACAACACCAGGGTCGACCGAATTCCGGGTGCACCCCTGATCCTGAAAGGTGTGGACTCAAAAAGGTTCGTGCAAAGACCTTTTCCTTTGAGTGCGGCCCCGAAGCCCATCCCAAAGAAATTAAGGATTCCCGACCTAGCAAAATACAACGGAACTTCAGACCCCAACGAGCACATCATTCCTTACACTTGTGCTATGAAGGGGAATGACTTAAAAGAGGACAAGATCGAATCCGTCCTGTTAAAAAGGTTTGGAGAAACACTGTCGAAGGGAGCCATGATGTGGTACCACAACCTTGCCCCCAATTCGATAGATTTGTTTATCGTGCTGGCAGATTCTTTCTTAAAGGCACACACCTGAGCCATCAATGTTGCAACCAGGAAGTCAGACGTCCTCAAAATAAAGCAAAGGGAAAGCGAGATGCTGCGAGAATTCGTATCTCGCTTCCAAATGGAGCAGATGGAGTTGCCGCCAGTATCCGAAGATTGGGCAGTACATGCCTTCACTCAGGGCCTGAACGAACGAAGCTCGATAGCTTCGAAGCAGCTGAAGCAAAACTTGGTTGAATACCCTGCTGTCAATGGCAGATGTTAACAATCGATACCAGTCAAAGATCAGGGTCGAAGACGACCACTTCGGAGCCCCTTTGGATTCGGTATACCCCAACAGGCTCCTTACAAAGGAACCGAGAATAAACAAGGAAACGTATCAACTATACGTTGAGGATCGAAGACATGCCGCCAGGCAAAATATACCCCGCAACGATCGAAGGACAGACCGAGGTCATAAATCTCGGGGACTCGTGAGCCAATTCGGTTACAATCGATCTGCGGGACCAATAGAGGCACCCTGGCTATCAGAATACAACTTTAATGTCTATTCTTTAGACATCGTGTTAGCTATAAGTAAAATCAAGGACACCAGATGGACAAAGCCCGTATTTTCATACCCGTCACACAGAAATCACAACCTGGTGTGCGAATTCCACACCACACACGACCATAGAATCGAAGACTGCAAGTTGCTCAGAAAAGAAGTAGCTCGATTAATCAACAAGGGACATCTCTAGGAGTTCCTCAATGATTGAGCTAAAACTAAAATTCAGGAAAGAGAGGCGAACAGAAAGAATGAGACAGGGGAACCGCAGCACGTCATCCACATGATCATGGGAGGTATTAACACCCTGCAAGAGCCGGTCCTCAAACGAACAAAGATATCCATCACCAGGGCAAAATGGACTCGAGGGTACATACCCGAGGATGCCCTCACATTCAGTGACGAGGACATAGAGACCCTGTCTCAACCTCACAACGATGCTCTGGTATTCTCTTTCCTTGTAAATACATTTCAAATTAAACGTGTACTCGTAGATCCAGGTAGCTCGGCCAACATAATCAGGTCAAGGGTAGTAGAGCAGCTCGGGTTGCTCGGACAAATCGTGTCTGCCACTCAAATTCTAAACGGATTCAACATGGCAAGAGAGACAACAAAGGGAGAAATTACCCTCCCGGTCAACACGGTCGGCACAATCCAAAGCACCAAATCTCATTTCATTGACGGGGACATGAGATACAACGCCTTGCTTGGAAGGCCGTGGATACAGTGCATGAGAGCAGTACTATCGACCCTCCATCAAATGATGAAGTTTCCATCAAAGGAGGGAATAAAGACAGTATACAGGGAGCAGCACGCCTCAAAAGAAATGTTCGTGGTACACGACGTGGCACCAGCTACGACACCCTCTGCGTCAAAAGAACCGAGAGACAAACAGGCAGTCAAACAGCCATAAGAAGCCACGCCCCCCATCGCTTCCAGACTCTTAAGTAAAGGACCGTGTCGCGTCCCTAGAGCAGGCAGCCGAAGGTAGCATGTGTTGCACTCTTTTCCTTCGGTCGTATTTTTGTCCCAAAAGGG
>ML243515.1:117306-119672 GCA_005239495.1 Nicotiana undulata
AGCCTGAAGCGCTTGTAGCTCATCCTTCTTTCGAGCTAGGGAAATCTTTAATTCCCTTATCTCATAGGTAGACTTCCCGAGCTCCCTCTTGCAATAGGTGAGCTCGCCGCTTAACTTGGAAAAAACTTGGACATATGCCTCCTTGGCCTACAATACAAAAGAAGACGATTAAACGAGCAGAAGTAAGAATTCAGTACAATAAGTAGTAAACAAGGAAAATTACCCGTTCCAGATATCTTTCGGCCTCCTCAAAGGTAACAGACATGTTGGGACCAGCCTCTTCTTTGATACCGTCAAACAAGTCCCTGAAGGCATCTTCTTCCTCCCGGAGGATGTCTTCATTGGAGGTGCCCTGATCCCAGACATCCCTAATCTCACCTGAGGAAAAGGAAGGGCCCATAGTAGAATCATACACAGATTGAGGCCGAGCCTCCCAAACTCATCAAGGCGGGACGAGTCATGCCCCGAGGATGGCTCGAAGACTACAATCGAATCTCCTTTAAAATTCCCCTCCGAGTGAGGGAGGGCGGCATCGGCCATCCTAGATTCTTCGGCTCCACAATTAGCAGCCGTCAGAACAATCGTATTTCTCCTTACCCTTTGTACCAAAGGGCGGGCATCTTCGTCTTCATCTTTGTCTACGGTGCAAGGAGACGAGTTGATGATCAGAGTCGATACTGACACTTTGGCCTTTGGCTTGCGGGCCTTGGGTTTCTTTGCCTTACGAGACCTCTCTGGTGACTCCTTTCTCCTTCTCTTGACCACGCCAAGCTCCAAAGTTCCCTCCTCGCCGGGAGGGGGCGGCCTCATCAACAAGGTATCACCGAGACCTGTATTTGAAGGGCATATGAGAGCTTTTGTTTCAAAGGGAGTTCGTGTGAAGTTTGACGGGAAAACGTTTACCGTGATTCTTGGCCTACCACCTCGTCTGTGTCAAAATGCGCCAGGATCGCCCGTTGTACGGAAAAGCTAAGTACATTTGTGCGACCCGCCCGGACAGATCCTGGACCAAGTTGAGGTACCAAGCAGTAGTTGCATAAACAAAAGCGGTTAAATTCAGTGAGTGCGGCGGAAAGAATAAAAAATACCGGATGTTACTTACGTGCCATGTTCCACTCCTCCGGGAACGACACTCAATCAGCAGGAATGATATCAGAGGTCCTCACTCTAACAAACCTGCTCATCCACCTCCGATCTCATTGGTAGAGACGGGTACTGTACAATCGTATCAAATGATCGAGGGTAAAAGTCCTTCCCTCGATATGATTGGCAAAATATCGGAGCATGTACACTATCCTCCAAAACGAAGGGTAGATCTGTTCAAGAGTCACCTGATATCGGTGACAAAAATCAAGGATCAACGGGTCCACCTGTGGGGATGAGGGCTCAACATGACCCAAAATGAATGGGTACGTATAAACGCTAAGGAAGCCCTCTTTGTAGGTCGTTATGTTCTCCTCAGCATTAGGAATATCAATTTGAACCGCTTCTGCCCATCCACAATCTATTTTTACTCTTTCTAATTCGGATACAACACTTATGTATCAGGACATGGGTTTGCGCTGACACTGCGTGTTAGGGGGTTTGTCGACGGTAAGGTCGGAAGACGTTTTGAAATCATTAGGGACACATTTGTCAACGCACGGTGGTATCCTTGTTTCATCCTCGGAATGGTGAACAGAGGAAATAATTCCCCCTTGGGAAGGAACTGTTAGAAGTTTTGGCCATGATTGTGTCGAAGCCCTTGAGAAAAAGGATAAACAATGAGCAAAATAAAGGAATGAGCGTAGGAGAATCTGAAAGATAGCTCGGATAGTTTGAAGGTGGCTGTAAAGGTGTATGTCGTGTGCGAATGCGGTATTTATAGAAATCTTGGAGCCAACACTCGAAGAACGGAAGGGTCAGACTTTTCGGTTGATTATGGGTTCTTGGGTAATTGTGTCGACAGCGACTCTTGTGCCGCTTTCTGAAGCAGATTACTAAATGCTCTGATGGTCTGGACCCATGACGGAAACTTCAAAGTAATGAACATTCAAGAACATTTCTTATCATTCTACTCTAAGAAACACGGGGACTATTTGTGTACGGCTAAAATCAGGAAGGCCAATTTTACATCTACTATGACATACGATAGCTTATTCACGTAAGATTCAAGGTATGTCCCAGAGTCTGACCTCGGGCTATCCTTCCAATTTGACCTCAAGGCAATACGGGTTTGGGATCGACGTAAGGAGGCATCACAGAGATTGAGGCAAACGGCTCTGTAATAAAGTACAATTCCGTACTCAAGCATTAAAAATGGTATCAACTGCAAATCTCGGCAATAAATGTTGATGTACTATGTTGGGATCCCCCCCCCCCCCCCC
>ML243515.1:126534-145185 GCA_005239495.1 Nicotiana undulata
GGAAAAAAGTTTTTGCTGAAAAAGTGGGGGGGGGGGGGGGGGACACTATTAATCTCCCATATTATTATTCATGCATATTTTATTACTATTTTATTATTTAACTCTGTTAATTCATCTCTTTATATATACTTAATTATGTTTATGTAATATCTTTATAATATTAATTTTGCATCTTAACTTTGGCGTATAATTTTGATAAATTAATTTTCGTACGTTTATTATTTTTATGTAAAATTATAAGTTAATTTTATTATAAGTTATAATTGTACAAAAATATATAATCATCTCAAAAAATGAACGGTGCAAATAAAATATTAGATGTTGCTAAAATTGAAATGTGCGAATATAAAATATTAGATATTGCTAAAATTGAAAAGTGAAAATTGAAAATACATTAAATGAAAATACATTAAAATTAGAAATACATAAAAATTGAAAACACACTAAATTAAATACATAAAAATTTAAACTACGGTAAATAGCATATTAACTTAGTAGGGAGGTATGTCGTTTCTAGATACACCAAAATTATTACAGTATTGAGTGAATTTTGCCGAGGATTGTTGTGGTTGTGACTGTGGATATTGTTGACTTCTTTTATACTTTATTATTTAGCTGACGATATATATCCAAAATAGTCAACCCTTGTGCAAACTATACGTGAGCCACGTTCGGCAAAGAAAAAATATTTTGTGATGAAATAAGAATCATGTCGAAAAGATGTTAAACGTGCATTCGGAGTTTTGCAACAACGTTTTGCAATTGTTGCAGGACTCTCACATTTTTGAAAAAAAGAAGCGCTACATGATATAATGACTACATGTATTATACTGCACAACATGATAATCGAGAATGAGCTTGATCTTAATGTACCAATTCAAGTTGATTTGGAAGGTCCACCACCAACAGTAGAAATGGCAGTGGATGAAAATCAACGATTTCAAAAAAATATAGCTCGACATAGAATAATTAAGGACAAAGATGTTCATTTTGAACTTTGTAATGCATTAATATATCATTTATGGGAGAATACTAGAGGTTGAAGTTGAATATTTATGTAGTGTTTCGAATGAATTTTATCATTATGTAATATGCATTTAATTAATTTTGTATCGCAATGATTTAATTTTTATTTGAATTATTAGTTAATCTATAATAATTGCTTATAAATTATATTATTTAAAATTTTATGAAATTGTTTTAAGGAAAATTACAAATTAATGAAAATAAAAGATGGAATTTGTTTAATGGAAATTAAAAAATAAAATTGAAATGAAAGATAATAATATAATATAAAAGAGAGAGAAGAATATTAAAAAAAATATTCTTTTGGGAGAAAAATGGGGGAATGGTTGGAGTAAGTTGTCACATTTTGGATGCCCTTAGGTTTTCTCCTTCAACTAAGGAAAGGTTTCATTTGTTTCCTATTATTTATGCACAACAAGGACCACATACTTTAATTAACAAGTTTCCATATTATGGAATTAATTTCTACCATGATAAATTACGAATTATTCTACTAAAAATATGTAATTGCACTCCTTAGTTCAATCTCGAAATTCTTCTATAGAACCTTATTTAACTCTCATGTTAAGTTTCAGATACTAATCAATCAAATTAAATTACTCACAATTTAATTTATTGATTACTTTCTTTAGACTTTTGCTTAACTTATTCATGTGTTGGGTAAAAAATCCATCGGCCGGGTTTACATGTCACGACCCAAATTCTATTCTAGGTCGCGGTGGCGCCCAACACAGTGAGTCCAATTTTATTTTATTAAAACTTTTTCAACCATATCTTAATTTAAATTACAAGCATATAAAACGGATGTGATGACCCAAAGGGTCATTTTACTAATTAAGATCCAATTCTAGGCTTATTAACCATAAAAAGACTAATTTTAATTACTTCGATTTGTGTGCGCATTCCGAGCATGAAATCGGAAAGCTTATATGTGAAAATATGAGAAAACAGTAAAATTTAGAGTTAAAATTTTGTTTTAGTTGACTTTGGTCAACATTTTAAGTATACAGACCCGGATCTATGTTCCGACAATCCCGAAAGGTCCGCAGTATAATATGGGACTTGGGCGTATGCCCGAAATTGAATTCCGAGGCCCCTAGCCTTAGAAAAATATTTTTTAAAGAAAATTATTCTGCTGGTTATTTCAAGAAATAAGAAATGATTATTGTTTGAATTCATTGTTATCGGGTCCGTATTTTGGTTCCGGAGCCCGGTACAAGTTTGTTATAATGTGAAAGTCATACTTGTGAAATTTGATGAGAATCATAATTTATTTGACGTGATTTTGACGTCCGGATGAAAATAGTGAAATTTGAGTAATCTTGAGGAAAATCTCGATTTTGAAGTTGAATTTGTAAATTTTGATGTTATTTCAATGATTTGATCGCACGAGCAAGTCTGTATGAATTTTTAGACTTGCATGCATGTTTTGTTTGGAGCCCCGAGGGCTCGGTTCGAGTAGGTCACGAAGTATTTTGACACTTAGAAAATAACTGGAAATTTAAAAGTTGCAGGTTCAGCTGTCTGAACCTACAAGCGCGGCAGCGCTTAGAATTCCGCGGCTGCGGACCAGGATCCGCTGCAGCGCACGGAATTTCGCTGACCGCGGTTAGTGAAGCCCAGAACTCCGCCGTCACGCCCCAAAACTCCGCTGACATCGGTGGGGCAAGGCCCAGAATTTTGCCGCAGCGAAATTATTCCAGGCCTGAGGCGCGTATAAATACAGCCCATCTTTAATTATTTTACCACTTTTCAAAAAGAATAAAACCCTAGAACGCAAGAGGCAATTTTTCCATAATAATTTCTTCCCCAAATCATTGGTAAATGATTCTAACTCATCTCTTTCAATCCTTATCTACGTTTTACAAGATTTCAACCTATAATCTAGAATTTTCATGGTAAAATTAGAGATTTTTGGGAAAACTTAGGAAACCCATGATTTTTCAATAAAGTTAATTCCTTTAACAATAGTTAATGATATTAAACTCATTTATGATTAGATACGAGTGAATTGAAGGCAAGTTGTATACGGCTAAAATCGGAGAGTCCGATTTTATGACCATTATGGCATTTCGTAGCCTGTCTTCAGGGAGCTCGGAGCGCGGTCTGAGATTTGACACTGAGGGAGCACATCGAGGATTCTCCACGCTCGACTTCGGGGCAGTGTGAACTGATATCCATCGATTAAAAGTGGGAATTCCCAAAAGCACGTGGTGAGAGCTGACCAAGTCTGCAAGAATAGTATAACTTCGTACCGAGACATTAAATAGTTGTACGAACTGCATATCCTTGTAATAATTACACATGTACTATATTGGGATTCCCATCTCCTATATAAAGGGGACCATTGTCATTTCATAACACATATGATATTCAATACAAGAACAAGAACATTCTCCGATCTCTAACTTAAGCATACTCTACTATTGTTCCATTGATTTATTGCTTATATTTAGTGTGTTTCATTGATTGTTCTTTATTTATTGCTCGTTATTAATAATAAAAGGCTACCTTCGATGCCCTCCAAGATGTTAGTTATTCATCGACCATCCCATGTCAAGCGTACTAGCTCGACCTCGAGGCCCAATTTCAGCCCGCCCAGGACCCCATTTTGCTACTGCTTGGTTTTTGTAACACCATTGTCCTTAGCTCTTATCTCATTTTCCTAACTCATATTTAGCATCTATTTCCTAAAAACTAGTATTAAAATAAATCACATATTTTTAGAACCACAAAATCACATATAATTGTAATTACCATTTTCAAGGTAAACAGTTTGGCGCCCATCGTGGGGCTAATAATGTAACGACCCGTTCGTTCGTTCTGAGAGTTATAGCCTCATTCCCCCCATCTATGCTTATTTATGTGTTGTTCAGTTGTGGTGAGTTGTATCGAGTTGGTAGGTTTGGGTTCAGAGTAGTTTTGGAGTGAAATGAAGTTCTTGGGTTTGCGTAACACCATTGTTCTTAGCTCTTATCTCATTTTCGTAACTCATACTCGGTATTGTTTTGGGTGTTCTGAAGGTTCTACTAAGTTCGTGTAGTGATATATGACTTGTTGGAATTATTGGTTGAGGTCCTGAGGGCTTCGGGTGAGTTTCATCTAGGTTTGGGTTGTGTTGCGCTCATTTTTCTTATGTTTTGACGTCCTTTCTTAAAGTATAAATAACATCATATTGAACAAATGAGCTCCAATTTTGGTTTTGAATATAGCATTAGATTCGTATCGTAAAGGACCAGTAGCAAAAAGAATCGTCGAATTTGGACATCGTATGAGGATTTTATGGTCATTTTACTAAGGTTGCCAGATTTTTCAGATTAACAACGAAATTGCCACTGACGACGTATTTAAAAATCCGCATTATTTGCAAATATTAAAATCTACATATCTCCTTCATTATAAGGTCAAATTGAGTGATTCAAAAGCCTAACTTGACTAGAATTTCACAAGAAATCCATTGGAGGCATAAAAAGCATTTTTCGGGATCGTTTCACACGAGAAATGAGGCATAATAGCTGGCAGAAAAATATATAAAACTAAGGTTTGTTCATTCGATCATATTTTGTGATGAGGAGCTCGGATTTGAGCGCTTTTTAAGGAGATTTTCACCATAGGGATTGGGGTAAGTGTTCTCTACTCGATTTTGGTTATATTTTATGAATCCGTCTTCATTTTTGGGATTAGATTAATGATTTCAAAGTGAAATTGAGGGATTTAGGGATTGAGTTTTGGAGAGTTTTAGGTAGGGATTTGAGGGACCAAACGGAGTCCGAATTTGATAAATTTTATATGTTAGACACGGGAGAGGACGGGGGGTTTTATTCTGCCATTGTTGACTGATTTCGAGATATGGGTCCGGGGTCGGGGTTTTTTGCCGATTTCAAATTTTTGGCATATTTTGTAGTTTTTATTGTGGAATTTGATTACTTAGCCTATGTTGATGGTATTAATTTGATTACGTTTATATTCAGAGCTTTTGGAAACCAAGTCTAGAGACGAGGGCATCCCGAAGTAGGATTTTACGATGTTCAGGTAAGTAAAAGTTTTAACTTTGGCTTTGAGGGTATAAACCCGGAGAGTTTGATACCATGTGACTGTTTGGAAGTGATACCCACGCTAGGTGATGGGAGTGTGGGTGTGCACCGCTAGGGATTGAGACTTGGTCCATCCCGTGAGGCTGTGAGGTATTAGGCTATTATCTGTGGTTATGTGCTTACTTGTTGTTGAACTTGTTTCCCTTCAGGTTAGAGATCATGCTTAGGCTTTATTCATGCTCACATTAATTGTATTCAGTCATAGAAATTATTGTACATGTTTACCTCAGTCTCTATTATTTGCCAATATGCTGTGATACTTTATGTGGGTTGTGTCCCCTTATTTGTTGATAATGGTGAGGCTAGTGATGTAACGACCCGACCAGTCATTTTGAGCTCTAGCGCATCATTCAACGGTTGGAAGTCATGAACAGCTTCATTTAAGGTATTATGACTTGTGCGTATGGTCGGAGTTGAGATTCAGGAAGTTCGGAGTCAAATTGGAAAGAAAATTCTCATTTCGAAAGCCTTAAGTTGAAGAAATTGACTAAGACTGGAATTTGGAGTAAACGACATCGAAATCAGGATCAGAAGGTTCAAGTAGGTTCGTATGATGATTTCGGACTTGGGCGTATGTCCGGATCGGGTTTTGGATAACCCTAGAGCGTTTTGGCATATATTGTGGAAGTCAGCATTTTAGAAGAAATTTCCTAAGTTTGGGTTGGAAGGCATTTCAGAGATATTGATGTCCGTTTGGGATTCCGAGTCTGGGAATAGCTTCGTATGGTGATCTTGGAGTTGGGAGCGCGTTCGGGAGTGAATTCGGATGTCCGTAGGTTATTTTGAAGTCATTTGGCTAAAGTTAGAAATTTGAAGGTTTTGAAGAATCCGACCAGAAGTGGAAATTTTGATATCAGGGTCGAATGTGATTCCGGAAGTTGGAGAAGGTCCGTATTGTTGAATATGACTTGTGTGCAAAATTTGGGGTTAATCGGACGTGATTTGATAGGTTTCGGCATCGAATGTGAAAGTTTAAAATTTCAAAGTTCATAAAGTTGAATTGTAGTGCGATTCGTGATTTTGGCGTTGTTTGATGTGATTTGAAGCCTCGAGCAAGTCTGTGTGACGTTATGGGACTGAGTCGTATGACTGGACGGGGTCCCGGGGGCCTCGGGTGTGTTTCAGAGTGGTATCGGATCATTTCGGGCTGTTTTTAGATGGCTGTTGCTGGTGTATGGTGTTGTTCTTCGCGTTCGCGGGGATCCCTTCGCGTTCAAGAAGAAGAATTTGGCATCCGAGACTTTGCTCTTCGCGTTCGCGAGCAGTGCCTCGCGTTCGCGAAGAAGAAAGATTTCTACTGCGCAAGTCTAACTTCGGAGGCTCATATCTCACAATCTATAAGGAATTTAGAGATGATGTAAAGATAAAAGTTGTATCCCTTTATGTCTAGTTTCTAGAAATGTAAACCATTTATCATTTGGAGGTTTGTGCAAAACGTTATGACCATTATACTAGAGGTTATTTGAGAAGAGTAAATAGGGAACCTGGAACTTTTATTCTATGCGTTCGCGGTGGTGTGCCGCGTTCGCGAAGAGTAAATGGGGGAGATGGAGTTTTGTTCTATGCGTTCGCGGCGGGGTACCACATTCGCGAAGGGTAAATGGGACTGGGCAGTGAAGTGTTTTAAAAGACGGGATTTGGGCCATATCTTCTCATTTTTCACTTGGTTGGGCGATTTTTGGAGGATTTCAAAGGGTTATTTTCATCAAGAATCAAGAGGTAAGTGATTCCTTATCATTTCCAAGTTAAGTTCAAGGTTTATTCATGGAATTAGACATGAAAATTGTGGGAAATTTGGGGTTTTTGAAGAAAACCTAGAAACTTGATAAATTGGATTTAACCACGAATTTGAGCATGAAATTAGGAGTAAATTGTATATTTGAGCTAGTAAAGCTATGGGTAGAATTTATCTTCGAGAAATTTTGGCATCCGGGCACGTGGGCCCGAGGGCATTTTGGTCATTTCACTAAGCGGAGTTGGGAAATTATATAATCTGAATTTTTAGCAAACACCTGAGTATATTTTCATTGGTTTATCATCATTTGGGTAGTTTTGGAGCGTTGTGCATCGATTTGGAGTCGTCGGGACGGCTTGGAGGCTGTTTATGGAATTTCGGAGCGAGGTAAGTCTCCTTTCTAACTTTGTGAGGGGGAATTGTCCCCTAGGTGAACTCAATAAAAATATGAAATTTATTTGCGGGGGCTATGTACGCACGAGGTGACGGGAGTCCGTGCGTAGCTACTATTATGCCATGTCCGGGTAGTCTAGGACCCACTAGCATGCCTTACGTGTTGTACATGCGATCCTGTCATGATATTAAACTGATAATACCAATAAATTGGTAATCTATTTTCCTAAAAGGGTTAGAGCGTATCTTCTTAATTATTTGGCAATAGGATTGATTTTCCCGTGGATCAGGGTGTTCTTGGCAAGGTTACTTATCGAATACTGTTAAGATTTGACAAACGAATTTCCAGAAATATATTCTAAATATTATCGTCATGTTTAATTAAAGAGAATTTTTTTACTTCTATGGGAAAATGTCTTCTTGAACAAAAATATGGATTCCTTTATGTGAATACGTGTACCTATGAGCACCTGAGTCGCAGGTATGATTCGCGAGCAGGCTAGCCGTATTTATTATGTTGACCGCGTCGCATGATCGATTCGCGTGGGGAAAAAAATAGATGCATCTATGGTTCGGGCCGTTCGACCCTTCGGCAGTGCACAGTTTATTATTGTTGGTCTGAGTCGTTCGACCTTCGGCATATATGTTGCGCATGATAAATGCTGCGTATTTTCCTGTGATTTATACATGTATATTGGCCTAAGTATATTGAGTTGCCAATTTAAAAGAATGAGGATTTATGTGAATTTTTTTTAGAACAAGTTGATATTTATTGACGTTTCCAATCTCCGATTATTTGATTAATTGATTATGATACTCATGCTTAGCTTCTCACTTAGACTATACTAGACTGACATATAGCAAGTGTCAAAATTTGACCCCTCGTCACTACCTCTCTGAGGTTAGGCGGGATACTTACTGAGTACACGTTATTTTCGTACTCATACTACACTGGCTGTGCATTTTGTTGCACAGGTACCTTCATAGCCCAGTGGCTGACTTGGAGACTTGGACGGGCTGCATCATCCGGAGGCATTCCGCAGCTGACAGAGTCTTCCTCCTATGTATTTGTACTTTATTTTTAGTCCTTGTTCAATTTGTACCTCGGACAAGCTTTGTATGATTGTATAAATCCTTAGAAGTTGCTCATGTACTTGTGTCACCAGGTTTTGGGGATGTGTTGAGATTTATTTCATTAAATTAAATTGATATTCCTGTTGTATTAAATTAATGAAGATTTATTCATTTGATTATGAAATGTAATGAAAGGAAACTATTTTGAAGATGATAAAACATAAATGAATTTCAAAAAATTAAGGTTTGGCTTGCCTGACAGTGGTGTCCGGCGCCATCACGACTTATGGAATTTGGGTCGTGACAACATGGTATCAGAGCTCTAGGTTCCCCTAGGTTTCACGAGTCATGAGCTAGTCTAGTAGTGTCTTGCGGATCGGTACGGAGACGTCTGTACTTATCTTCGAGAGGCTACAAGGCTGTTAGGAGTACTTCGCTTCTTGATTTCTCATCGTGTGATTTGATTCCTCTGAGGCTTATGCCTATGTTTCTTCCTACTCTATCTTACGCGTCGCGAATCGCTTGTTATGAATCGAGAATTTGATGAGTTGTAATGATACCCCAGATATGGTGCGTGAAGTCTTCCGTGCATAGTTGTTGCCCTGCACGAAGAATGTTATGTTGTCTTAGCTCGGTAGTTGTGTTCATTAAGAGCCTGGAGGCTATGCTCAGGTGGTTATGATGCTTACGATTGGTTATCGATGTGGGTGTGATGATAGAATGCTTACCCGTATATTGGGGTGATGAATGGTTTGAAGGGAGGTCTTCCCAAGGCGTGATCTCGAGATTTAGTATTCTAGTTCCGGCAGAGAAAGGCATTTGGATTATAAATAGTGAGACTTTGAATTGATAAAGTAGTAAGACTTGGTTTTTTCAAGTGGGGTGGAGCATTCACCTGTGATGTGATATCGTCGTCTTTGATCGAATAGAATGTGTTAAGCTCATCGGTGCTATGGTTTCTTCGGTTGCATTGGGTCAGAGTGTGGTTAAACAGTATTGAAGAATCGGCTGTCAGAGGTCGTGGTGTGCGGTGGTTCAAGTATTACACGAGTATTTCTAATGAAGGTAGCTCGAGGAAGATGATCTTCGGGGAGTCGAAGTTATGGTAATCTGCCGGTTTAAGAGCTGTAGAGAATGATATTGAATTGAGGCAACAATTGGGCAACATTCGATGAAGGAAGTCATGTGAGAAGTGTCAAGCGGCGGCTAAATTTCTAAAGGGCCAGGCATAAGAAAGGGAAGTCAGGTAATGATTAAAGGAATGAGCTTAACCAAAGTGGGAGAGTGGCAGCGTAGGATATGATTTTAGCGGTAAGATAACTGCCTATCTTGAGGAGAAGTTTGGAGTAATTTGAAAATTTTAGTGGACGGGGATTAGGTCCACGAGCGTAATCTGAAATGTTGGTTATTCGGCGGAAGGTTGGATGCAACAGAGAGAAGTTGTCAGGGATGAAGACTAGACGCAATGTGGTGGTGAATTTGAAGATGTTGTGGTGCATTTAGTAGAGGTCCATGAGGAGCGGACGGACAAGCAAGGTTTGTGAATGAGAGCATGCTTGGGATGGGGTATTGCTATTGTAGAGGGTGTGCAGCGTAGCATTTTTGGACGGGTTGGTTGAGCAAGATCATGTTAGAAAAGGAGAAAGGATCTCAGCAGGGTCTAGAGTGGTGCAAGGATGTAGCTTCGGGCTAAGTGGGGAGTCCCACCACCTGCAGTTTGGTTGTAGGATTGTGTTCTCATGGGGTTGCGGATTGTCGGCGTATTGGCAAGTTGTTTCAGCTAAGGGAAAGGAGTAGAATGGTGATATGCATGGTATTTGATGAATATGTGCACAAGTAGGTCCTATTAGACCAGGGTTGGGCTTCGAAAGGTTCAGTATTTATGCTTAAGGAATAGGCAAGTTGTAAGGGCAGTGACTCAGTCACGTACTTCATTGAGAGGATGTTCATATGCTAGAATAGCCTTGGAGTTGATTGTATTCGGGGCCAATCAGAGTGGGGGACTCTCAATATCAGTTCTAGTGAATTCAAAGGTTAAGGAATGCGGTATCTAAGGATTTCGAGCAGTTGTTTGAGTAAGGATCTAGCTTTTGCAGCGTAGCTGCTGAGAAAGGGGAAAATGTTGGAGTGTTCTATGTTATTGTCGGCATGCATGATAGTATTGGAGGAGTGGGAGAAATAAACTTCGGATTGTATAAATGGTTATTGGAAGGGTATGAGACGGGCTGCGGGATTTAGGCAGCACGATCTCGTGAATCAGGGTCACTCGGTAAGAGTAAGGGATTGAGTTGCTATGAGTTAAAGGGAGCTACTATCATCTCTGAGGAAATTAAAGATGACTAAAAGGAATATAGATTTGGTTAGCCATGGTTGAAATGGCACAGGTGCAGCAGTGATCAGTACCTTCGGTGCGATTGTGTGTGGTTATGATTCTCATGAATTGAGGTAAGTAAAAGGTTTTCTATATAATGAAGTGTTCACCCTAGTAGTGGTTCAGGAGTTATGGTGGAATTCCTATGCTATTCCATATTGGCATATTAGGTGCCGTAAGCGGTATGCAACTGGAACTAAGAATCGAGATTGCGGTTCGGTGTTAACAAGGACGTCATGAGCTCGGAGGAGCAAGAACGAGGGATTTGAATGTTTATAATGAGCTGATGTTGTCTTTAGTGTTACCTGAGATTGATGTTCGGTGAAAGAGGATTTGTACCCTGATCATGGGTTCTTGAATGGTTTTACAGCATTAGTGTAGTCTGTGGTATGGATGTGCAGACTGGTTTCCTTGTGTGGAAGGACGCGGGAGCGTGACCAAGGGAAGATTGTATAAGTGTAACATGTAGTCACCTAAGGGATTGAAAGGATTAGACCAAGTATAAAGGAATGTAATATTGCTTAACTGAGAATTTATGCCTGGAAGGCGTTCGGTTCAGTCGATTGTGGATTGTGGGGTGACTGTCCCGACTATGATGGTGGTTCTTGTTTATTATGAGAAGAATCGGGGTATTATGGACCCAGGTGAGGATATTAGCTTAGTTCAGTGCAAGCGAAGTCGATTTGAAGTGTGTTACTGGATTTAAAACAAGATTTTGGGTTTCATATGAGTCAGGTGTGTTCATTTCAGTATAGCGCTCCGCAGAGAAGGGATGTTGGAATATCATATGTTATTTCGTCTTTGTTGATTCGAGTATATTGTGATTGTGCCGTGCGAGTTGTGAAACGGCTTGATAATTTCTTATGTGTTGATATTCCGCGTAGTGATGTGGTTATGTGAGCAGAGTAGCTCTTGAGATTCAGGTTATATATATCGCACCTCAGTTGTGCTTGAGTTTGTAGCATATGGCCCTACCAGTCTCCCTAGAAGGGTATTATGCACCTAGCGTGCTTGTGACCGGTATTCAGTGATTTGTAATAATGAGCAATTCAGCGCCGTGTATATCTCCTTATGTGAATTCTATGATGGTACCGGGTGGCACGTGGCCACGGGTATGTTATTTGGATCGGGTTGCACGCCGCAACAGTGTGATGATGAGTAAGGTTCCTGTATTTATTTTCTTATGTTATATTTCCTATTTTTCTGAAGGAAGTTATATTAGTTGCGTGAGTTGAGTAGTCCTTTTCTGAGTCATTTCGTATGTATCATGTTCGAGTTGTGGCCTATTGGCGCATTTTGGCATTGTGTGTGATTGGTGGTCATGTCTAGGATGATTTGCTATTTGAACAGTTCATACTGGGTGAGACGAGATTATTGGATCAGGGGTCAAGTGCGATGATATTCTGTGAAGTAAACTTCAGGACAATCACCATTATTTGGTTTGCAATGAGATGATAATCTAAGTCAAGAGAAAAGATTTCAACGTTTGGTTAACTCTGCAGTTGGTTAGGAATTTCTACGCATTTCCTCCGTTGTGGTGGTATCATCAGCATCATAGCAGGGTGTACGTATATATCTTATAAGGTTCATTGAGAGCATCGAGTTCGTAGAATTTTGGCTGTTAAGGTTCAGGGAGCGTCATTGTGGTTGGATGATGGATTATGTGGTGTGCGGTGCTGATTCAACGAAGGTATGCAGTTGTGTTATGGTGCTTTGTGTGGTAGCTGATACGGTGTTCATATATTAGAATCAGGCATGGCAGAGAATTTCAAGAGTTGAGACTAGGTTCAGAGCTTATTGTATGAGTAAAGGAGGATATCTTCAGATTTGATCGAGAAAATGTGCTCAGCGGGGTTGTAGTAGCACGGGCAGGTGCACAAGGTGTTAAACAATTATTTCACAAAACTCCAGAGCAGTTCTTGGCACGTTCGAGGACGAACGTCTGTTTAAGTGGGGGAGAATGTAACGACTCGACCGGTCATTTTGAGCTCTAGTGCGTCGTTCAGCGGTTGGAAGTCATGAACAACTTCATTTCAGGTATTATGACTTGTGCGTATGGTCGGAGTTGAGATTCAAAAAGTTCGGAGTCAAATTGGAAAGAAAATTCTCATTTCGGAAGCCTTAAGTTGAAGAAATTGACTAAGACTGGAATTTGGAGTAAACGACATCGGAATTAGGATCGGAAGGTTCCAGCAAGTTCGTATGATGATTTTGGACTTGGGCGTATGTCCGGATCGGGTTTTGGATAACCCGAGAGCATTTCGGCGTATATTGTGGAAGTCAGCATTTTAGAAGAAATTTTCTAAGTTTGGGTTGGAAGGCATTTCAGAGATATTGATGTCCGTTTGGGATTCCGAGTCTGGGAATAGCTTCGTATGGTGATTCTGGAGTTGGGAGCGCGATCGGGAGTGAATTTGGATGTCCGTAGGTTATTTTGAAGTCATTTGGCTAAAGTTAGAAATTTGAAGGTTTTGAAGAATCCGACCGGAAGTGGAAATTTTGATATCAGGGTCGGAATGTGATTCCGGAAGTTGGAGCAGGTCCGTTATGTTGAATATGACTTGTGTGCAAAATTTGGGGTCAATCGGACGTGATTTGATAGGTTTCGGCATCGAATGTGGAAGTTTGAAATTTCAAAGTTCATAAAGCTAAATTGTAGTGCGATTCATAATTTTGGCGTTGTTTGATGTGATTTGAAGCCTCGAGCAAGTCCGTGTGACATTATGGGACTGAGTTGTGTGATTGGATGGGGTCCCGGGGGCCTCGGGTGTGTTTCGGGGGTGGTATCGGATCATTTTGGGCTGTTTTGAGATGGCTGTTGCTGGTGTCTGGTGTTGTTCTTCGCGTTCGCGAAGAAAAATTTGGCATCCGGGACTTTGCTCTTCGCGTTCGCGAGCAGTGCCTCGCGTTCGCGAAGAAGAAAGATTTCTGCTGCACAGGTCTGACTTCGGAGGCTCATATCTCACAATCTATAAGGAATTTTGAGATGATGTATAAATGAAAGTTGTAGCCCTTTGTGTCTAGTTTCTAGAAATGTAAATCATTTGTCATTTGGAGGTTTGTACAGAACGTTATGACCATTATACTAGAGGCTATTTGAGAAGAGTAAATAGGGAACCTAGAATTTTTGTTCTATGCGTTTGCGGTGGTGTGCCGCATTTGGGAAGAGTAAATGGGGGAGATGGAGTTTTGTTCTATGGGTTCGTGGCGGGGTACCACGTTCACGAAGGGTAAATGGTACTGGGCAGTGAAGTGTTTTAAAAAACGGGATTTGGGCCATATCTTCTCATTTTTCACTTGGTTGGGCGATTTTTGGAGGATTTCAAAGGGTTATTTTCATCAAGCATCAAGAGGTAAGTGATTCCTTCTCATTTCCAAGTTAAGTTCAAGGTTTATTCATGGAATTAGACATGAAAATTTTGGAAAATTTGGGTTTTTGAAGAAAACCTAGAAACTTGATAAATTGGATTTAACCACGAATTTTAGCATGAAATTAGGAGTAAGTTGTATATTTGAGCTAGTAAAGCTATGGGTAGAGTTTATCTTCGAGAAATTTTGGCATCCGGACACGTGGGCCCGAGGGCATTTTGGTCATTTCACTAAGCGGAGTTTGGAAATATAATGTGAATTTTTAGCAAACACCTGAGTATATTTTCATTGGTTTATCATCATTTGGGTAGTTTTAGAGCGTTGTGCATCGATTTGGATTCGTCAGGAAGGCTTGGAGGCCGTTTATGGAATTTCGGAGCTAGGTAAGTCTCCTTTCTAACTTTGTGAGGGGGAATTGTCCCCCTAGGTGAACTCAATAAAAATATGAAATTTATTTGCGGGGGCTACGTACGCACGAGGTGACGGGAGTCCGTGCGCAGCTACTATTATGCCATTTTCGGGTAGTCTAGGACCCACTAGCATGGCTTACGTGTTGTATATGCGATCCTGTCATGATATTAAACTGATAATACTAATAAATTGGTAATCTATTTTTCTAAAAGGGTTAGAGCGTATCTTCTTAATTATTGGAAATAGGATTGATTTTCCCTGTGGATCAGGGTGTTCTTGGCAAGGTTACTTATCGAATACTGTTAAGATTTGACAAACGAATTTCCAGAAATATATTCTAAATATTATCGTCATGTTTAATTAAAAATAATTTTTTTACTTCTATGGGAAAATGTCTTCTTGAACAAAAATATGGATTCCTTTATGTGAATACATGTACCTATGAGCACCTGAGATGCAGGTATGATTCGCGAGCAGGCTAGCCGTATTTATAATGTTGACCGCGTCGCATGATCGATTCGCGAGCAGGGAAAAATAGATGCATCTATGGTTCGGGTCGTTCGACCCTTCGGCAGTGCACGATTTATTATTGTTGGTCCGTGCCGTTCGACCCTCGGCATATATGTTGCGCATGATAAATGCTGCGTATTTTCCTGTGATTTATACATATATATTGGCCTAAGTATATTGAGTTGCCAATTTAAAAGAATGAGGATTTATGTGAATTTTTTTTAGAACAAGTTGATATTTATTGACGTTTCTAATCTCCGATTATTTGATTAATTGATTATGATACTCATGCTTAGCTTCTCACTTAGACTATACTAGACTGACATATAGCAAGTGTCAAAATTTGACCCCTCGTCACTACCTCTCTGAGGTTAGGCGGGATACTTACTGAGTACATGTTATTTTCGTACTCATACTACACTTGTTGTGCATTTTGTTGCACAGGTACCTTCATAGCCCAGTGACTGACTTGGACGGGCTGCATCATTCGGAGGCGTTCCGCAGCTGACAGAGTCTTCCTCCTATGTATTTGTACTTTATTTTCATTCCTTGTTCAATTTGTACCTCGGACAAGCTTTGTATGATTGTATAAATCCTTAGAAGTTGCTCATGTACTTGTGTCACCAGGTTCTGGGGATGTGTTGGGATTTATTTCATTAAATTAAATTGATATTCCTGTTGTATTAAATTAACGAAGATTTATTCATTTGATTATGAAATGTAATGAAAGGCAACGATTTCGAAGATGATAAAACAGAAATGAATTTCAACAAATTAAGGTTTGGCTTGCCTGACAGTGGTGTCCGGCGCCATCACGACTTATGGAATTTGGGTCGTGACAAGTGAGGTACATGATTGAGTGAGGTCGAGGGCCTTGTTTTGAGTATATTAATACCATAGCGCGTGAGTTGTCCGTGAGCACGTGAGTTGACCGTGCGGGTTCAGGTATTGATACCATAGCGCGTGAGTTGTTCGCATAGCACGTGAGTTGACCGTGTGGATCCAGGTATTGATATGATGGCACGTTAGTTGTCCGTGCTTAGCGCTTGGTCATTGGGAGCCCCTCCGGAGTATGTACACACCCCCAGTGAGTGCGGAGTGTTGAGTGAATTGAGTGTTGAGTGCGAGTGCTGAGTGATGGAGTGACATTGTTGTGAGGTTGCATTTACTTTTGTTGTAGCTGCATTTATCTGTCACACCTCTTTTTTTCTGCACAACCTTATTACGAGGTTGAGTTAGAAGAGTTTTTCCAATTAAAGTGACGTTTTGAAAAGGGACTATTTATTATTTGGAGTCGCCACTTGGAATTGAGTTTTGGTGTTCCAAGTCACCTTTTATTTGTATCCCCTTGCAAAAGGAAGGTTTTGACTCTTATTTCATGATCTACGAAAATAGAAGACTGAGTAAGGAATTCTGTTGACCGAGGGGAAGGTGTAAGGCACCCCTCGAGTCCCGTGGTTCTAGCCCGGTCGCTTTATTGACTCATGTAAGGCTTAAATCAATTTTTTTTAGCTATTCTTGTATTTATTGATGATGGCTTATACCGCTTAATTACTTATTATATTTTATTAATTGTGTTCACCATGATGCGGAACGCACACAAGGTACTTCTTTGAAATTAAATGTTAAATCAAGGTACGAAATATACACATGGTTATAACATAATTATTTTAAATCTAAAGGCATCGAGACGCGGAATGCGCACATGATCCTTTTATTATTTAAGCATATCAACCCAAGGTTCGAGTATGAACACATGGACTAATATATAAAGTGCGTCTAAAGATTTTCCAACGTATTTATGAGTTAACTTAATTTATGAATTAAATGTAAGGCCATAAGTTATGGAAATAAAATTGTTGCAATATGGCTTAGCTATCAAGTCGTCCACCTAATTAATTCATAGTAAAAACTTTAGATGTAAAGTCCTCGAGACGCGGAATGCGCACATGATCCTTTTATTATTTATATTAGACCAAATCTAAATAAATTAATTCAAACAAAAGGATTCAAAACTTCCAATCGTAAAATTATATACTTATTAAAACTAACAAAGGCTAACACGTAAATAAAGATTTCATCATGCACCGGAGAAACACAAATAAAATAGAACAAACTAAGGCATTAATGCTTCAAGTATACTTATGTAAAAAATTATTACCAAACAATTCAAGAACTGCGTGAATCCGAAAGTTTCATTTCCAAATTTTAATTAATGCTTCAAGTACACTTATGTAAAAGAGCACTGAAAAGTTAGGATCTTTTAGGATGTAATTTCTTTCAAACCAAACTTTTAGACCGGGACAAATAATGGTCAAATCTCAAAAGGTTTTCTTTTACAAAAACAAAAACGGTTAAGCTCTAAAAGTTCGCATATATTTTTAATTTTTTTATTATTATTATAACTACATGGAAATTATATAAAACTGTAGGCTAAAAACAATAACTATATGGAACCATAANCCGGTCGCTTTATTGACTAATGTAAGGCTTAAATCAATTTTTAGCTAGTCTTGTATTTATTAACTACGGCTTATTTATTACCACTTAATTAATTATTATATTTTTATTAATTGTATTTACCAAGATGCGGAACGCACACAAGGTACTTCTTTAAAATTAAATGTTAAATCAAGGTACGGAATATACACATGGTTATAACATAATTATTTTAAATCTAAAGGCATCGAGACGCGGAATGCGCACATGATCCTTTTATTATTTAAGCATATCAACCCAAGGTTCGGGTATGAACGCATGGACTAATATATAAAGTGCGTCTAAAGATTTTCCAACGTATTTATGAGTTAACTTAATTTATGAATTAAATGTAAGGCCATAAGTTATGGAAATAAAATTGTTGCAATATGGCTTAGCTATCAAGTCGTCCACCTAATTAATTCATAGTAAAAACTTTAGATGTAAAGTCCTCGAGACGCGGAATGCGCACATGATCCTTTTATTATTTATATTAGACCAAATCTAAATAAATTAATTCAAACAAAAGGATTCAAAACTTCCAATCGTAAAATTATATACTTATTAAAACTAACAAAGGCTAACACGTAAATAAAGATTTCATCATGCACCGGAGAAACACAAATAAAATAGAACAAACTAAGGCATTAATGCTTCAAGTATACTTATGTAAAAAATTATTACCAAACAATTCAAGAACTGCGTGAATCCGAAAGTTTCATTTCCAAATTTTAATTAATGCTTCAAGTACACTTATGTAAAAGAGCACTGAAAAGTTGGGATATTTTAGGATGTAATTTCTTTCAAACCAAACTTTTAGACCGGGACAAATAATGGTCAAATCTCAAAAGGTTTTCTTTTACAAAAACAAAAACGGTTAAGCTCTAAAAGTTCGCATATATTTTTAATTTTTTTATTATTATTATAACTACATGGAAATTATATAAAACTGTAGGCTAAAAACAATAACTATATGGAACCATAACTACACTTCATTTATTATTCGAAACTTTAGAATAGACTTTAAAAGTTCATGACATGTATTCCAGATTTGTGTCCAATAACATGTGCTTAAACATGAAGCTCAACAGATTAAATAGCTAACATGGTAATACAAATCATGTAATTTTAATTCAATCTTAAATTATGATTACAAAGCTTGAGGGAAATACCTAATTTTGCGAAAATAG
>MDKH01129789.1:0-40246 GCA_005239495.1 Nicotiana undulata
TTATTTCAACCATTATAAATAATAAACTGCATTTTTCTCATGACTTCATCAATAACCTCTCAAGCAAGAAACCAACAAGAATATCAAAATATATGCGTTTATTCCATAGAACAATACCAAACCTCTCAGACATATTTATATCATGAGGAAACCAGTTCAAACAACCATTACTCTTTCTAAATAGTCACAACAATACTAAAAACAATTCAACAAGGCCAAATAGTCGTAGAAACAATAATGAACATGTAACAGTTAAGACAATAATCAAATAAGTGGAGAACGGGAAAGGGGATCATATTTTAGCAAATACTTTGGGTGGTGCATAGATACTCGTCACCACACCTATACACCATGCCCATGCAATTCACATAACAAACAAGTGGGGAGTCCTATTCCCTCAAGCTAAATTTAGGCCAAACACTTACCTCAATTCCGCAGGCCACTCACTGCTCAATTATTGCCTTTCCTTTTGAATTCACCTCTAACTTGCTCGAATATAATCAAAATTAACTTAATATTATTAACTAATGCTAAAGGAACTAACTTTATTGAAAATATAATTTTTCCTAAGCTTTTCTCAAAAAAAGGTGAAAACCCGACGCCGGGCCCGCTTGGTCTAAACTCGGGGTTCGGACCAATTTACGATTACCCATTCACCCACTAACCAAATATGCTATTCGTTTTGAAATCCGACCTTAATTTGATATAAAATTTTGATTTTTACAAAACTACCTAATTCTACCCAAATCCTAGATTTTTACCATGAAAATTCTTTGTTTTTGCTTTAAAAGTGATGCAAAATAGTAAGGAATTGAAAGAACAAAGTTTGGAATTGATTACCTATGACTTGGGGATGAAAATCATTTTTAGGGCTGAAAACCTCGAAATTTTGGTGAAGAAGAAGGTCTGCCCGGTTTTTAAAAGATATTTATAATAGCTGGGCTAGACAACAGTGCGATCGCGGATAAAGATGTGCGATCGCACAGGGTAAAGAAACACCGGGATGTGCGATCGCGGGAGAAAGAGTGCAATCGCACAGGGTATGGAAACATTGGGTTGTGCGATTGCGGGAGAAAGAGTGCAATCGCACAGGGTATGACCTCCCCTCCCCCAGGCCTAATGTTAAAGATATGCAATCGCGGGGTTTACTGTGCGATCGCATAGCACAGTCTGGGTGGTGCAGTGTGATCGCACACCTTCTCCTGCGGTCGCACCGTGCAAGTTTTTTGGGCTCCTGAAGACTACTCTATGCGATCGCGGCTATACCTATGCGATCGCATAGTACAAAACCCAGGACACCAGATATTGAAAAACCAGCAGTTATTTAAGTGCAAAAATCATCCCGTGGCCTATCTGAAACTCACCCGAGCCCTCGGGGCTCTAAACAAAACATGCACGCAAGTCTAAAAATGTCATAGGGACTTGCTCGTGCGATAAAATCATGAAAATAACATGTAAATCTATTAATTAAACCTCAAAACTCATCATTTTCATCAAAATTTCTTACGGTTCATAATTTCTCAACCGGATGTCCGAATCACGTCAAACGAACTCTGTTTTTCACCAAATTTCAAAGTTAACCTCTAAATATCATAACAAAGTTGTACCGGGCTCCAGAATTAAAATAGGGATCTGATACCAATGATTTTTAGCATTATTTCATTTCTTTAATTCATGAACATTTCAGCAAAACAATTTCATTCAAAAATTGATTTCTAAGGCTTGAGACCTCAAAATTCATTTCCGGGCATACGCCCGAGTCCCATATTTTACTGCGGACCTCGTGGGATCGTCGGAACACGGATCCGGGTCCGTTTACTCAAAATATTGACCAAAGTCAACTTTTATCAAATTTAAATTCTAAAAATCACTATTTCTCATATTTTCACATAACAACTTTCCGATTTCACTATTTTATTTTAGTCTTTTTATGGTTATTTTGTATGGAACGGAGTCTAATTTTATAAAATGAACCCTTGGGTCATCACAATCTCCACCTCTAAAACACACGTTTGTCCTCGAACGGACATAGAAAATTACCTGAAGTGGCGAACAAGTGTGGGCATCTACTCTGCATGTCTGACTCGGACTCCCAATTAGCTGCCTCAACGGGCTGGCCTCTCCACTGCACTCGAACTGAAGGGAAACTCTTAGATCTCAATTGGCGAACTTGCCGACCTAAAATAGCTACCGGCTCCACCTCATAAGTCAAGTTTTTGTCCAATTGGACAGAGCTGAAATCTAACACGTGGGACGGGTCACCATGATATTTCCGGAGCATAGACACATGGAATACTGGATGAACTGAGGATAACCCCGTCGGCAATGCAAGTCTATAGGCTACCTCTCCCACCTTATCAAGAATCTCAAACGGCCCAATATACCTAGGGCTCAACTTGCCCTTCTTCCTAAACCTCATAACACCCTTCATGGGCGACACACGAAGAAATACCCTCTCTCCAACCATGAATGCTACATCACGAACCTTGCGATCGGCATAACTCTTTTGCCTAGACTAAGCTGCACGAAGTCTCTCCTGAATAATCTTTACCTTATCTAAGGCCTCCTGAACTAAGTCGGTACCCAACAACCGAGCCTCTCCTGGATCGAACCATCCAACTGGCGATCTGCACCGTCTACCATATAACACTTCATAAGGAGCCATCTGAATGCTCGACTGGTAACTATTATTATAAGCAAACTGCGCTAACGGCAAGAACTGATCCCATGAATCTCCAAAGTCAATAACACAAGCGCGGAGCATGTCCTCCAATATCGGAATGGTACGCTCGGACTACCCGTCAGTATGAGGGTGAAATGTTGTACTCAACTCCACTCGGGTACCCAACTCACGAACTGCCCTCCAAAAGTGTGAAGTAAACTGCGTACCCCGATCAAAAATGATAGACACGGGAACCCCATGAAGGCGAACAATCTCCCAAATATACAACTCAGCCAACCGCTCTGAAGTATAAGTATTAGCCACCGAAATGAAGTGTGTCGACTTAGTCAGCCTATCTACAATAACCCAAACTGCATCGAATTTCCTATGAGTCCATGGGAGCCCAACAACGAAGTCCATAGTGATACGCTCCCACTTCCACTCAAGAATATTTATCTACTGAAGAAAACTACCAGGTCTTTGATGCTCATACTTTACCTGCTGACAATTTAAGCAACGAGCCACATAAGCCACAATGTCCTTCTTCATCCTTCTCCACCAATAATGTTGTTTCAAATCTTGGTACATTTTTGCTGCACTTGGGTGAATAGAATACTTGGAGTTGTGAGCCTCCTCAAGGATCAATTCACGGAGGCCATCAACATTAGGCACACACAACCTACCCTGCATCCTCAAAACGCAATGATCTCTAACTGTAACCTGCTTGACATTGTCGTGCTGAACCGTGTCCCTAATGACCGCCAGATGTAGGTCATCATCCTGCCGCTCTCGGATAAATTAGAGAAGACCGAGCGACAATATAGGCTAGGACACTCCTGGGAGAAATATCTAACCTCACGAACTGATTAGCCAAAGTCTGAATGTCTGTAGCCAACGGTCTATTGCCAACTGGGATATACGCAAGACTGCCCATACTCACCGCCTTTCTACTCAATGTACCGACCACCACATTGGCCTTCCCCGGATGATACAATATAGTGACATCATAATCTTTTAACAACTCTAACTACCTCCGCTACCTCAAATTTAGTTCGTTCTTCTTGAATAAGTACTGGAGGCTGCGATGGTCAGTAAAAATCTCACACGGCACGCCATAAAGATAATGCCTCCAAATTTTCAAAGCATGCACAATAGTTGCCAACTCTAAATCATGAATAGGGTAATCCTTCTCATGGACTTTCAACCGACGAGACGCATACGCAATCACCCTGCCATTTTGCATCAACACTGCTCCAAGGCCAACTCGAGAAGCATCACAATACACCGTGAAAGAACCCGAATCTGATGGTAACACCAACACCGGTGCTGAAGTCAAGGCTGTCTTGAGCTTCTGAAAGCTTGCCTCGCACTCATCTGACCATGTGAATGGGGCACCTTTCTGAGTCAATTTAGTCATTGGGGCTGCTATGGATGAAAACCCCTCCACAAAACGACGGTAGTAACCGGCCAAACCAAAGAAATCCTAATCTCCGTGACAGTGGTGGGTCTAGGCCAGTTCTTGACTACCTCTATCTTCTTAGGATCAACCTGAATACCCTCGGCTCATACGATATGACCCAAAAAGGCTACTGAATCTAACCAGAACTCACATTTAGAAAACTTAGCATACAACTGATTATCCATCAAAGTCTAGAGTGCTATGCAGAGATGCTGCTCATGCTCTTCTCGACTGCGGGAGTATATAAGAATGTCATCAATGAACACGATCGCAAAAGAGTCCAGATGGGCTTGAAAACCCGATTCTAAGTCCATAAAGGCCGCTGGAGCATTAGTCAGCCCAAAAGACATAACCAAAAATTCATAGTGCCCATACCTCGTACGAAAGGCTGTTTTAGGGATATCGGACGTCCTAATCTTCAGCTGATGGTAGCCTGACCTCAAATCAATTTTTGAAAACACTCTAGCACCCTGAAGCTGATCAAATAGGTCATCAATCCTCGGTAATGGATATTTATTCTTGATAGTAAATTTTATCAGCTGCCTGTAGTCTATGCACATTCTCATTGACCCATCTTTCTTCTTTAAAAACAAAATCAGTGAACCCAAAGATGAGACACTAGGTCTTATGAAACCCTTATCTAGAAAATCTTGTAACTATTCTTTTAATTCTTTCAATTCTGGTGGGGCCATCCGATATGGAGGAATGGAAATGGGCTGAGTGCCCGGAGCCACATCAATACAGAAATCAATATCCCTGTCAGGCGGCATACCCGGCAGGTCTGCGGGGAATACCTCAGGAAATTCACGCACTATAGGAACTGACTCTATAGAAGAGACCTCAACATCAGGATCACGAATATGAGCCAAATAAGCCAAACACCATGTGATGAGCATTAGAATATGAAATGACCCAGCTGGGAGAACGACTAGGAGTCCCTTTCCATTCTAATCGAGGCAACCCCAGTAAAGCTAAGGTAACCGTCTTAGCGTGACAGTATAAAATGGCATAATAGGGCGACAACCAATCCATGCCCAATATAATATCAAAGTCAACCATGTCTAGGAGTAAAAGATCAACATTAGTTTCAAGACCTTTGATGACTACCACGCACGAACGGTAGACTCGATCTACCACAATAGCATTCCCTACCGGTGTAGACACATAAACAGGAACACTCAAGGGCTCACGGGACACATTCAAATACGAGGCAAAATAGGAGGAAACATACGAATAAGTAGACACCGGATATAACAAAACAGAAGCAGCTCTATCTCAAACTGAGATGATACCTGTAATAACAGCGTCGGAGGATTCTGCCTCAGGCCTAGCTGGAAAAGCATATAGTAAGGGCGGAGCCCCACTACTCTGAACCGCACCTCTGGGAAGACCTCCACCTCTAGCAGGCTGACCTCCACCTCTAGCAGGCTGTCCTCCACCTCTAACATTCTTGCCTTTACCCTTGACTACCTGACCACTACCCCTTGCTGGCTGGGCAGGGGGTACTGCAATGGGTGCCGGAACTATGGCACGAGAACCAAGATGCTAAAACTGATTTCTTGCATATTTCAGACAAGTCCTCCGAACATGCCCAAATTCACCACACTAGAAACATCCCTCCTGATAAGTATGCTGACCCGAACGAATCGGCTGACCACGATGAATACTCTGCAGAGGAGGTGCTCTAATAGGAGCTGAAAGAGCACTGTAGACTCACTGAGTAGGAGAGGAAGATAAGAACCACGACCACCCGAAGTACAATACGAAGCCTGTAGTGCCGAATGAAATGTCCTGGAAGAATGGCCTTGGCTAAATGAAGTTCCGCCTTCAGATGAGGCACCACTGAAACCACCGGAATGGCAAGGTCTCTAGTCAAACCCTTGGCCTCCCATCCCAAAAACCAACTCAACCCTCCTAGCCACATTAGCTGCATCCTGAAAAGAAATCTCGGTCCCTGTCTCCTTGGCCATCTACAACCTGATGGGCTGAGCAAGGCCCTCTATAAACCGTCTAACCCTTTCTCTCTCTGTGGGAAACTAGAGAATATCATGTCTAGCCAAATCCACGAAACGAGGTTATACTGGGTCACAGTCATGCTGCCCTGCTGAAGTCGCTCAAACTAACGACGCTTATCCTCTCGAGTAGTAACACGCAAAAACATATCCATAAAGAGATGAGAGAATTGATCCCAAGTCAAGGCAGGCGACCCGACTGGTCTAGTCAATAGAAAATCTCTCCACCATTTCTTGGCGGAACCAGGCATCAGAAAAGCTGCAAAATCGACCCCATTGGTCTCAAAAATACCCATATTACGCAACACCTCATGACAATTGTCCAGATATTCCTGAGGGTCCTATGAAGTAGCACCACTGAAATGGACACGAACTAGCTTAATGAACCTGTCAAGTCTCCACAAGGCATCTGATGACATGGTTGCCCCATTAGCGGGCGGCACTGCAGCAACTAGCCGAATTTCCCCAACGGTATTGATCACTAGAGTCTGAACCTGAGGAGTAGTTTGAACTGGAGTGTGGGTAGTAGGATTCGGGACCCCTCCTCCAGCCTGAGATACGGCTGCTGCAACAGGAAAGGTGCCAATCAGGGCCACACTCTCCATAGGGCCCACTAAACAGACCAAAGCACCCTGAAGAACTGGTGTAGCAATAAACCCCTCGGGAACCTGAGCTGGTCCCACTGGGACATCCTGAGTCGGAACCCCCTCATTAATCTCAATCTGGGGTTCTGCAGCTGTGGCTGCTGCCTGAGCAACGAGCTGAGTCCTGCCTCTGCCTCGGCCTCTACCCCTAGTAGGAGTTGCTGCTGCTGGAGGTCCAGAATTCTGGTCAGCGGAAGACGAAGCACGTGTTCTCGCCATATGCGAGAGAATAGAAGAATCCAAATCAGTATTTGAGGTACAAGAATTCGCACGATAGAATACAAATAAAAATGGAGTTGTTTCCTAACTCAATAGCCTCTGAGAGATAAGTACAGACGTCTCTGTACCGATCCTTCAGACTCTACTAAGCTTGTTCGTTGATTGTGGGGCTTAAGTAAACCTAGTGCTCTGATACCTACTTGTCACGACCCAAATTCCCAACCTTAGTGATCGTGATGGCGCCTAACACCATACTTGCTAGGCAAGCCAATGTTAGAAGTCGATTAACTAATTTTCCTTAATTAATTACTTCAGCATAAATAATTTAATTTAAATGAACTTAATCAAATTAATTCCCAACAACCACAAAATAAAATAATAAAACTGACCAACTAAATGAAACGAACCACGATAATATTTATAATAACAACTCTAGAACTACCCCAGGGTCTGGTGTCACAATCCACAAACAACTAAAGAATACTACAAATAATGTATGAAAGAAATAGTGTAACTGTTCTGAATGATATAAAACAGTGTATGTAAATATAGGAGAAGACTCTCGGATATCTGCGAACGCCGGCAGATGTACCTCGTGTCTCCAAACGAAATCGGGTGGTCGTCCTAGAATCCTCTACTGTTGAACGGTACCTGGATATGTGCAAAAAGAGCACAGAGTGTAGTATCAGTACAACCGACCCCATGTATTGAGTAAGTGTTGAGCCTAACCTCGGCGAAGTAGTGACGAGGCTAAGTCGGGCTTCAACAATATAATCTTTAACAACAATAAATAATGAGCAAGAAAGAAATCTAAGAAAATAGATAATTAAATATTGCAACCAAATAAAATAAAATAACTCAGCTATAATTTATTCTCAAATATCTCTTCAGAGTTCCAAACTTTAACTTTAAATAAAAATAGTGTACTAAAATATTTAAAGAGTAGTAAAATAAACATTTTAGCTTTTCAAAACTTTCATTCTCTTTTTCTTGAAAAATCAGTAAAATTAAATGTAAATATACTCCATGTATCACTGTCATATATTTATATTTTCCCTGTCCACCCTTATCATAGTCATATATATATATATATATATATATATATATATATATATATTTATTTATTTATTTTCCCTTGTCCACCCTTATCACAGTCATATATATATGTATTTCAAACTTTCACGATTCAGGCCAAGCCTTTCACAATACTTTTATTTCAACCATTATAAATAATAAACTGCATTTTTCTCATGACTTCATCAATAACCTCTCAACCAAGAAACCAACAAGAATATCAAAATATATGCATTTATTCCATAAAACAATACCAAACCTCTCAGCCATATTTATATCACGAGTATATATATATATATTTATTTATTTATTTTCCCTTGTCCACCCTTATCACAGTCATATATATATGTATTTCAAACTTTCACGATTCAGGCCAAGCCTTTCACAATACTTTTATTTCAACCATTATAAATAATAAACTGCATTACCGCTTGGTCTAAACTCGGGGTTCGGACCAATTTACGATTACCCATTCACCCACGAACCCAAATATGCTACTAGTTTTGAAATCCGACCTTACATTTGATATATAAATTTGATTTTTACAAAACTCCCTAATTCTACCCAAATCCTAGATTTTTACCATGAAAGTTCTTTGTTTTTGCTTTAAAAGTGATGCAAAATAGTAAGGAATTGCAAGAACAAAGTTTGGAATTGATTACCTATGACTTGAGGATGAAGATTGTTGAAGAAAATCATTTTTAGGGCTGAAAACCTCGAAATTTTGGTGAAGAAGAAGGTCTGCCCGGTTTTTAAAAGATATTTATAATAGCTGGGTTGGACAACTGTGCGATCGCGGATAAAGATGTGCGATTGCACAGGGTAAGGAAACACTGGGCTGTGCGATTGCGGGAGAAAGAGTGCAATCGCACAGGGTATGGAAACATTGGGTTGTGCGATCGGGGGAGAAAGAGTACAATCGCACAGGGTAAGACATCCCCTCCCCCGGGTCTAATTTTAAACCTATGCAATCGCGGGGTTTACTGTGCGATCACATAGCACAGTCCAGGTGGTGCACTGCGATCGCACACCTGCTTCTGCGGTCGCACAGTGCAAGTTTTTTGGGCTCCTGAAGACTACGCTATGCGATCGCGGTTATACCTATGCGATCTCATAGTACAAAAACCTGGACACCACGTATTGAAAAACCAGCAGTTATTTAAGTGCAAAAATCATCCTGTGGCCTATCCGAAACTCATCCGAGCCCTCGGGGCTCTAACCAAAATATGCACGCAAGTCTAAAAACATCATACGGACTTGCTCGTGCGATAAAATCATGAAAATAACATGTAAATCTATGAATTAAACCTCAAAACTCATCATTTTCATCAAAAATTCTTAAGGTTCATAATTTCTCAACCGGATGTCCGAATCACGTATAACGAACTCCTTTTTTCACCAAATTTCACAGTTAACCTCTAAATATCATAACAAAGCTGTACCGGGCTTCAGAACCAAAATACGACCCGATACTAATGATTTTTAGCATTATTTTATTTCTTTAATTCATGAACATATAAGCAAAACAATTTCTTTCAAAAATTGATTTCTAAGGCTTGAGACCTCGGAATTCATTTCCGGGCATAAGCCCGAGTCCCATATTTTACTGCGGACCTGCCGGGATAGTCGGAATACGGATCCGGGTCCGTTTACTCAAAATATTGACCAAAGTGAACTTTTATCAGATTTAAATTCTGAAAATCACTATTTCTCATATTTTCATATAACAGCTTTTCGGTTTCACGCCCGGACTGCGCACGCAAATCGAGGTGTTTCATTTTAGTCTTTTTATGGTTATTTTGCATGGAACGGAGCTAATTTTATAAAATAAACCCTTGGGTCATCATAGGTCTAGAGTTATGATTACCCCAAATGTTGGAATCTTTCCCGCTATGTTCCTTACAATTTCACCTATGTATTTTCTATTGATCGTGAGCACTTTAGGTGCCATAATTCTCTTTCAAGTAACTACAATAATTTACTAGACATATTCTCTCGAACTACGCTAGTTGGCTTTATCTAACCTCTCATTATGACCACATCAAGGCTTTGTTATTTCTAAACCTATCTTTAAACCCCCTGTATTGATTTCTCACATAAATTAGGAGTGACTTGTTCAACAACCACCTAAATATGTATCCTTTATAAAGAAACACATAATAAATAGGCACAGTCAATCGATGGTCATTCAATCAACAACAATAAACATGCAGTTGAACAAGTAGAGAAATCCAACAGCTCAATTATATTAAAACATAACAAGAATTTATCCTACAAAAGGTTCCATCAAAACCCTAGATAACAAATTAGCTATTCATAACAGTATATAACACTACAATACTAAAAGTCATAACAAACAATGAAAAATAGGAAGAGGAAGGAAAAACTCATAGAAGAATTCCCTGCCTTGCTCCTATTGTGTCTCTGCCTCCTCATGTCGAATATGTGTCAAAAGTATGTCCTCCTCCTCAAAAGTGGCATTTTTGGGTCTATTTATATGTTTGGGATAAGCCCTAAATGTGTAGGTTAACTTCTAGTCAAACTGGGAAACACTTAAGACCTTCAAAACTTGGACTAGGCCTGGCCTTAAGCTGCCGACGCTTGGATAACTCCATCCTAGGCCTGGCTTTAAGCTGGCCTCACCTGGATAAAGCCTGGTTAGGCCTGGCTTTAAGCTGGCCTCACCTAGTCTGCCTCCGAGGCTCTTAAACATTGGGCCAATGGGCCTTGAAATTATCTCCTATATAGTTGTCCATCCTAAAGGGTGTAGCGAGCCACTTTGGTGCATAGTGCCCGGGACACCTTCGAGTCTTCAGGAAACTTGCCATGATGAAGATAATCGATGGACTCATATATTTAGTCCCATACTATGTTCGTTGTATTTACTTCATAATAGTCATCCACATCTAGTACCGAATGCATAAGCTGAACGACAACATCGGAGTCGGATCCTTTCATCTCCGTAGGTGACCCCAAATTAGTCAATGCAGCTGCTTCTATGTTCTCTTTTCTCGGGATGTGTGTGATCGACCACACCTTGAGTCGTGCAAGTAGAGTTTGAACTATAATCACATATTATTTCATGCATTCCGTCTTTGTGTAAAAAATCCTATATTCTTGGTTTACTACCAGTTGGGAGTCACATTTGATTTCTAGGACCTCGGAGCTAAGTCCCCCGACCAATTCAAGTTCTCCAATCAAAGCCTCATACTCGGCTTCATTATTAGTTAAAGGAATAATTTTATGGCCTACCTCAGGGTTTCCTCCAGAGCATGATTAGTACCGCCCCGAGCTTGGAACCTTTCATGTTGGGAGCTCCATCCGTGAACAAGGTCAGAACTCCTGATGTTGTTTCTGAAACCATCGCCGCTTCTTTAGCAGCCAAGGGTAATAACCCACGACTGAAATCGGCCACAAATGTCGAACCCAATGATTTTGACCGCCCATTCAGCCAACTGGCCTGGCAATTCAGGCTTGTGAAGAATATTCCGCAAAGGTAAGGTTGCACAACGGCAATCAGGTGTCATTGAAAATAAGGCCTCAACTTTCGAGAGGAAACTTTGAGAGCTAGGGCCGGTTTTTCAAGCTACAGATAATGAGTATCCGCTCCTGACAAAACTTTGCTAACACAATAAACAGGAAATTACGTACCTTCATCTTCCGAGGCTAGCACGACACTTACTGCTACCTCTGAGACTTCAAAGTATATTAGTAGTTGTTCTCCTTCCCCTGGCTTCGGTACTAGAGGAAGGCTTTATAGATAACGTTTCAGATCTTTTAAGGCCTGTTGACATTCTGGAGTTCATTCGAAATTGTTCTTGTTCTTCATAAGTGAGAAGAAGTGGTGATATTTTTTCGACAATCGAGAGCTGAACCTGCTTAGAGAAGTGTTAATTTGAGTACCCATATGATTCACTAAATAAGGTTCTTTACCGTGTTCCTTAAACTTGAAGTAAAATAAACACATAAGGTTTTACGTTAAAAAAATCACCCTGCTCAAAAAGTGCAAAAGCTATGACCTACCTCGTAGGATTTTCAACTTCAACTTCACTAGAATAATGAGCCAAAAATTGTATCAATTACAAGATTATAATTCAATACTCTTCATTACTCCTACTAAGACTCTTTGATTTACAAGTTACTCTAACTTGTAAAGCAAACACTCACTCCAACTCAGTAATTATTGGTGACGCATGATTATAACTCAATTTCCTAAAATACATTTACTAGACTGACCCAAGAAGAACATAATGCAAATACTCGACTAGACTGAACAACATTTGATTCTTCAGTTGATGAGTAGAAAGATAAATTTAGAAGTCCAAAGTAGATACTATTTAAACGCATAGACTTAAGATCTTCAAGGAGTCCTATACATAGTCACCTTCTCCTTTGATAGGACTCCTACTGTTCCAAGGATTCCAAAAGATTTGGGACTCTTGTCTCTGACTGAATTATCCGTATCTTCTTGAGCAACAACCCTTATCACATGTAGCAACCTTCTTCCACCAAATTCCGACTTGGGTAACTTTGAGATAAAGTTACTGTCTTGTACACACGTACAATCATCAACCTGAGGAGCTGGTTCTTAGAATAGTTAAGCAGCTACGTTGAGGACTTGGTTCTTTGAATCATTGCATTTAAACACACTTTGTTAATCATCAAAACTTCAATACTCAATAAGCGGCCAATATCCCAACTAGCCTTTGGACTTCCTTTACGCTTGTCAGTTGGTCTGGGATGTCCTCGATGGCTTTTATCTTATCGGGATATACCTCGACCCCTCTTTTAGAAACCAAGAAACCTAAGAACATACAAGAGCCAACCCTGAACGCATATTTTTCTAGGTTGAGCTTCATGTTGTGCTTCCTAAGGATGTTAAAGTATTTCTAGAGGTGTTTTAAATGATCATCTGCATTCAAAGATTTGACCAGCATATCATCAATGTACACTACCATGGTTTTACCTACTTATTTTTAGAACATCTTTTTCATGAGCCTCTAGTAAGTGGCTCCGGTGTTTTTAAGCCCAAAGGGCATCACATTATAAGTGGAATCCTGGGAACCCGATACCTCTTTGTCTTGCACTGATCGGAACCCTTTACTGTTGCGTCCCTCAGCTCTCTTGTAGGGAAAAAGCGATATTTGGAAGAACGCCAATCTGCATCAAAATCATCCTTAACCTTATCTAGGTTCCTGTCTCGGTCCTGTCCCTTGGTCGATGTCGAGAACACGAGTTGATCATCTTGTATCCCTATCTTCGATTCATAGCGGTTATGGATATCTTCCCCTATGGTCGCTTGGAACTCGAGCAGACTTTCCTTCAACTTTCGAGAGGCGTCATAGCTCCTTAGGTTCACACCCTTAGTGAACGCTTTAGCTGCCCATTCATCTAGCACGGCCGATAGTAGCATCCTCTCTTTCTGGAACATAATAACGAACTCCCGCAGTAATTCAGACTCACCCTGTGCGATCCAGAATATGTCTGCCTTCTAGGCTTGAACCTTTCTGGCCCCGACGTGGGCCTTAATGAATGTATCTACGAGCATTTCAAAATAATCTATTAAGTGCTCGGGTAAGAGTGAGTACCATGTCAATTCCCCCTTCGTGAGGGTTTCTCCGAACATTAGTAGAACTGACTCAATCTCATGTTGGGCTAGGTCATTTTCTTTCATCGTCGTTGTATCAGTTATGATGTGCTCCTGAGGATCTGAAGGCCCATCGTACTTTGGGTGTCCGACATCTTGAATTGATTTAAACGGTAACTAGGTGTACTTTTTCAAATCTGGGCCCTTTAACACTAGCGGTGCGGCCGGTATCTAGTCCATTCGTGCGTGAAACTCCTTCGCATTCTGCTCCACTCGCTCGTTCATCTCCCTCTTGAATATCATGAGTTCGGTTGTGAAGGGATCATTACCCTTGTCATTTTCGCTACCAATTCCCATGGCCTCATAGAAATCGACCACACCTCTCGGTATGTTGTTATCAACCCTTGGAGCCATTTGATTTGCTGCAGCGCCGGGAGGAACTGCGCCTCTTTCGTTTGCGTTGTTGGAAGCATCTGGTAATGTTTGTTTCAATTCCATCATGACCTGACCCTTCCTTGAAAGATGACCCATGATGGATTTTTGTTGCTCTCTCAAGATTCTTAATGTTTCCGTAACATGTTCGTCCTCCTCATCAGTGGGAGTTGATTCCCGCACACGTCGGGGATATTGTCCGCCATGGACCGGAGTTGCCACGTCCCCGTCGTTGCAGGTGTCACTAATTGAATTCTTATGTTGAGGCAGATTTTCGTGTGTCTCAATGTTTTGTGCGATGTTGACATCGTTAGCTACCATTTTTAATTTTTTGTATGAAACAAAGAATCAAACGAGTAAGTAATAGACACAAGGATCAACTCAATTACGAATTTCCTAAGCCCCTCGGTGAACGCCAAACTATTTACCCGTAAATCAGTATAGTTGAATTTGTTATGTGATTTATAGACAAGCGCACTGATTTGATCCATAAATGATAAATAAATTAGATTAAAGACAAGACTTAACATAAAAATAAAAGGAAATGTCATGTCTGGCTCTAGGAGCGATGCTCCTAGGAAAGAATTAATAGCAATGTAAAGCATAAAATAAAGTTGTATTATTTAGCTTGATAGTAGAATGTAGCATAGGTTTTGCCAAAGATTTTGTATGTCTCTCCAATGGTTGTTGAACGACTACTTATAGTTATACATAGGTAACAAGATCCTAGGATCAAGATCCTCTTAAATGACAATAAATGGGGTCATTGATGAATGTGTAAAGGCAGACCATGAATGCCAAAATTTCCTGCAACGGCTGCCTATTTGATATTAGGGAATATTCTTCATTAAATGTCGTTAGGTAACAAAAATTTGACCCGCTAACATCGATTATGCTCCCTTCGAGGTCTATCTGATTCCAACCGCAGTTGTTGTACCCAGTCTTAGTTCTTACCCGATTTGCCTTCCTCCCGTCTCCGGTTCTATGTATCATGCTATCATTTGGTCATATAATATAAACCAATTATATATATATATATATATATATATATATATATATATATATATATATATATATATATATATATATATATATATATATATATATATATATATATATATATATATATATATATATATATATATATATATATATATATATATATATATATATATATATACACGCACGCACACCCCTTATTGCTTTTCTTTTATGCATCCCATGTTAATTAGTACTTATAGATGAATTTTGAAATTAAATTCTCTGAGGACAAATTAACTTGCAAGTGGCATCTCTAAGTTTATTACAAGTGGAATGTAGTTTGATTTTGTAAAGTATGGACACTAGAAAAAACAACGAATTTAAAATGCAAAGGAAAATAGTAGAATAGTCTAATACATATTGTTTCTTGTCCCATTTTGTCATCTCGATCCCAATACACTATGAAATTTTATCCAAATATTCATAGTTGTTAAAACACACTATTTTAAATCCCTCTAACCGCTGAAAGAATATGTGAAAACTTGATGACGAGTTGGACTTCACGCTTATAACAACGAGCGTAAATATAAAAAGTTAATTTAATTGATTAAAATAAGAAGTAAAAATTAAAAGGAAAAGTAAAAGACAAAAAATAGAATAATACAAAAAAATATGTCTCCTCTTTCTTCTTTCCCCCACCCCTCCCCCATTTCTTTTTCTTTTCCTATCTTCGCTTCTCCTGTTCTTTCCCCACCCCTTCTCCATTGCATCTCTTTCTCCTCTTAATCCTTCATGTTCTTTCCCCTCCCCTATTTAAAAAAAAATATTAAAAACCCTTTTCTTAAGAGCAACCTCATTAGTATTTCTAAGATGATTTAGATTTATGGCTATTGTAGTATTGAATCTGTTTTTGGTAAAACTGTTACACGACTAACGGATTTTCAAGTGGTGGAGCCGATATATAATTGTAAGTTTTTATTTGATAGAAAAGCTTAAGATCTAATATTTTTTGTCAGTTTTACAATGAGGTGTTGGAGATGTTGTGGTTGAGGAGGGTGAAGAGTGATAGACGAAGGTCTTTGTGGAATTAAGTGAGGTGTACATGTAGGCATATAAAATTTGCGAAATTATATTCATAAATTAATTTGGACTATATTTTAAATTCAACATATATTGGTCCAAATAAATTTATTGGGATAATATAATTAAATCAATTATATAAGTCCGATATAGATGAACTTCATAAATTAGTACAAGTTCGTTGGACTACAACTGATGATCCCACTTCATTAAGCCCAAGATGACATCTTCCTAGAGGTCCAGTTTGGTACCACGTGTCAAAATGACAAGGCAAGTCAAGTCAAATTAAATCACCAATGAAACTGTGTCACATGTGCAAGTGATATGTTCTGGCCAATCAAATGCGGACTTGTCACACTTCAATCTGATTGGTCGGAAAGAGTTTGCTATTACCGTAACTCTTCCCTTCCACAACTAAACATAGGGGTCTTTAACCCATAAAAGACACCAAAAGGCGTAACAAGAAGCAAGAGAGAGGTAGTGGATCAAACGCCAATAATTTCTCTCCAAGTTTCAAGCTTCAAGCAAATAAGTTCAAGCTCAAGAACGGAGAACAAATCAAGATTCAAGGAGTACGAGTTCAGATCAAAGTTCGGGCTAGTTGAATTCTAGATCATCGTTCGTGACAACAAATATAGATTTTAGATCAAGCTCAAAGGTCCTTGAATTTATACTGGAAAAGTAGAACAGAGGAACCTAATAGATTATAACATTCAATATTTGAAATCAAATATTACGATTTTTGCAATATTTTCGGTCTTGATTTTATTGACGCAAATTTATTTTGTACGAATTGTGGCATGCCTAGTGGGATAATATCTACCTATCATCTCAACTTTTCAATCACCAAAATTCAAGAACATTAAAATGGCTTCAAAGAAGGTTAACTCCAAATCAACTTCCATAAAGACTTCTAATTCCAGGTTTTATGCTAATGTAGAAAGCATCCTCGACGTTACCGTTAGAAGCTTTGGACCAACTACAAGGAGCAAGGCAAGCTATTTAGGGCAATAAGCACTCCAAGTGCCATCTGTATCAACCCATGTTTTCAGATCTTCATCCTCAAAAGGAGCAACATCTTCCACAAACGCACCTGAAGGAGGAAGCGATGTTGCTGAAAAGATTAAGAAAACTCTTGTTCTACTTCACCTCTCCGGATCCAAGAACTCTGTTGTAAAGGAAAATGGTGATTCTTCAAGTGATGGATCCTCCCCACTTACACCAGCCAATCGAGGATCAATTTGTGTTACAATCCAAGCTACTCTCCATCGTCCACAACGATCATGCAAGCCATGGTTAAAAACGCTTCATCTGTGGAAGACCAGTTGGCAAACTTGATGGAAGAAATCACCGATTTGACCAAGTACATGCAAAATCAAGATGCTAGAATTGACAAGCTAAATGACAGGGTGGGAATCTTGATGGAAGAAGAATCCACCCATGCATCTAGCAAACTCGCAGAAGTTCAAAAGATTGATCCTCCCCCACGACAAGTTGCATCCACTAAGGAAATTCCAGTCTCTTTGGAAGGGATTATTCTAATCAATCAAGTAAAGGAGTTTATTGAAGGGAATATAAAAAACAAATATGAAGTCGCTTCCAAGTCCTCCTTTACATATGCAAAGTTGTACACTTCAAGGATTGATATGTTAAAGATGCTTGGTGGCTATCAACCTCCAAAATTTCAACAGTTTGTTGGCAAAGGAAATCCAAAGTAACATATGGTGCACTTCGTTGAGACATGCAACAATGCTGGGACTTATGGAGATGACCTTGTCAAGCAGTTTGTCCTCTCATTAATAGGAAATGTTTTTGATTGGTACACAGACCTCCAGGCTATGCATTGGGGTTTGCGCTACATCTTGAAAGGTATCAAGCCTAGAACATTTGAAGAACTTCCGACTCGTGCCAATGACATGGAGTTAAACACGACCTCAATTAGAAAAGAAAGGCTTCATATATATGAGCCTCGCAAAGAGAACGACAAGCAAGAAGTCAGGAAATGGAGCAAGTTTGCGCCCAAGTCTAAAAACAAAGAAGCTACGAATGTCAACACATCACCTATGAGGTTCACAACTAAGGCGAGCAAGAAGTAGAGTACTAAATCCACTTCTTTTCAAGATAAACTAAGTGTAAAGTTGACTCTAAAAGAAATGCAATAGAAGGATTACCCATTTCTGGATTTTGATATGCCTGCAATTTTTGAAGAGCTTCTGGAGTTAAATCTCATTGAGCTTCAGGAGATGAAGTGGCCAAGTGAAGCTAGGAAAATTGATGACCAAAATTACTGCAAATATCATCGACTTGTGAGCCACCCTCTGGAGAAGTGCTTTGTCTTCAAGGAAAAAGTTATGAACTTGGCTCGTGAAAAGAAGATCGTGCTTAAAGATGAGAAAGCAAGCGCAAACCAAGTCTCTATCACCTTTGGCTCATTCAATCCATATGAATTATGTTGTTTTAAAGAAAGTAAATATGAAGAGTTACTGGAGAATAACAATTTTGAAGTTGATCAACTTGATGATGATGAAGGTTGGATGTTGGTGACTCGCCGTAGGCGCCACAAAAGGAGCCCACGAAAAGAACCAATAGAACAACCAACAAGGAAAATGATGGTAAAAAGACCAAGGAAACGGAATTCAGTTAAGCATTTGAAGAAGGCAAAACTAGAAGTGAACCACCTTCAAAAGCCACGACATCTAGTGACCTTGGAGGAGTTCTTGCCAAGTTGGTTCTGCAGAAAGATTTCTCATAATGGTAGTGAGGCCTTTTGTTGCCATGCTGTCAAAGAGGAAAAAAAGAATGATGACCTACCATTGGCACCATCTTTAGAAGAAATCATCGAGTCTGTTCCTCAAGAAGTCAATGCTTGTGAGGAAAAAGTTACATTCACAAATGACGATCTTCTACTAGGTGATACTCTTCATAACCGCCTATTGTACCTGGTTGGCTATATGCGCGATGAAAAAATAAATTGAATTCTGGTTTATGGAGGATCTGCAGTGAACATATTGCCAATTCCTGTTGTGAAAGAACTTGGCATTCCCATGAACAAACTCTCAAAAAGTGGTATGATGATTCAAGGATTCAACCAAAAGGGGCAAAGATCCATAGGCGTGATCAAGTTAGGGATCACCATTGAAGTCATGCAATCAAGTGCATGGTTGCATGTGTTCGATGCAAAGACTTCATACAACGTCTTTCTTGGAAGGTCTTGGATACATGAGAATAAAGTTGTTCAATCTACCTACCATCAATGTTTGAAGTACTACATGGGTGAAGTCGAGAAGAAGATAGTTGTTGATGACGAACCATTCACCAACGCTGAGTCACACTTCGTCGATGCAAAGTTCTACTTGAAGAACCGCATTGTGAAGGAGCTAAAACCTGATGATGTCATGAATGGCAAGAATGACAAGTCCACGACTAAGAGCGCTAGGGTGGCTGCCAACAAAACCAAACTTATTGCTGAGGAGGCACACCCTAACCCAAATAAATCTCATAAAGCGAACATTGTGTCTCACGGCAAGAAAGTAACTTCTGCGCTCCAACATGTCCCTAGAAAGAAGAAAAATGAAGGCGAATAATCTGATATCCAAACAAACATGCTAAAGGGGTTAACTCTTCCGATCAAACGCATTGAGGTGATAGAGTGGCCCTCGAAGCTACTTAGAAAGTATGTATCGCAAAATCCACCACAAGGTATAGCACTTCCTACGAATTGTACGGATGAAGGTTTTCATCTTAATGCTTACAAGTTATTTTCAAAGGCTGGATACAATCCTAATGAGCCGTCAAAGTTACGGAAGCGCCCATCAGAAGCTTCTACGAGGTAACCACGTGAATGTTTGGGATATAAACAACCCTCACCAGTGTGCATCTCCATAAGAAGGGAGAGCAACAATTATATCACTGTGGAAGATGAATCTACCGCCTCTAACAAGCCTTCTATCTTTGATCGACTTGGAAAATCAACTGTGAGGACTTCTGTATTTGAGAGATTAGGTCCATCAAATAAGGGAACAAGTTCCGAAGAAAATCTTTAAGGATTTCCAAAGTTTGGTTCTTTCTAGAATTGGGCGACAAACAAAACTTGTGGTTTCATGTAAAGAAATACTGAAGGTAAATCCATATACTGTGGTCTACACTAAAGAACATGATGAAGATTAAGACAATGTAGGTTCTTCGTATCATGTTGCTACACAAGGCGGGCACGGTGTTTCATCTCTAATGTAGGATGACCAGAAATTGGAGAATGTTTCACCGTGTTCTCAAATATCCTTCAACGATAGGACCCTCAAGAACATGAAGATGCAAAGGATGCTCCGACTGAACTTGAAGAAGGGGTAAAGGCAACAGTTGACGCTTTGAATGAAATAAACCTTGGCACCGACGAAGAACCAAGTCCCACCTATCTAAGTGCTTTACTAGAAGTCAATGAAGAAAGCACTTATATTGAGTTACTCAAGGAGTATAGGGTATGTCTTTGCTTGGAGTTATAAAGTGATGCTTGGCTTGGACACCTAAAGTAGTAGTCCATCACCTTGCAATCAAGAATGGCACTCGTCCTGTTAAGCAATCTCAAAGGCACTTTAGGCCGGACTAGGTTCCCTTGAATGAAAGTGAAGTTAACAAACTCATTGAAGATGGATTTATTCGTGAAGTTAAATACCCAACATGGGTCTCAAGTATTGTCCTTGTAAGGAAGAAGAATGGCCAGATTTGGGTGTGCATTCAACTCTCTCAATATAGTAAGTAAAATAGATGCCCGGCCCTATAAGGCTCGGAATATATATATATATATATATATATATATATAACTCCTCTACCGTAGTAGGCTCGCTCATAGGCTCTCGGCCATACTAGGCTCCGTATCTCGACCAACTGGGCTCGCTCATAGGCGCTCGGGCATAGTAGGCTCGGTATATAACTTATCATATGATCAGAGGTTTCCCAATAGGGGCCTGCCCATCGATTATATCTCGATGGTAATGAAAATACTTTAATACTATATATATATATATATATATATATATATATATATATATATATATATATATATATATATATATATATATATATATATATATATATATATATATATATATATACACTCTCTTATCTCTTGACTGAATAAGGAAATACTCAATTGAATATGAGTCCCGATAAGGAGAATATTGTAACTTACGAAACTAGAAAAATATACGTAAATTCCGGGATATGAATTTTTCTTTATGCCTTGTCATCAAACTCGTGCAATTACGAGATCATGCCAAAATTAAAGAAGAGCTTAGCCTTAACATACTTGTAAGCTTCAGCACTCGTATCAACAACCTCCTCTTGAACAACATCTAAGATTTTTCTCAAACATCCGCGCAACTTTTCCAGCGAAAACTCAAGAAATGATGTAACACTCTCAAAGGTCACCCTACTATGATACAAATTTCGTGATCTTGTTATCATCAACTTGTCTTCCCCGTTTCCAAATCATTTCAAGCTATACCAACGCCTTCCTTTTCTTTTTCCTTTTGTTTCTTGGGTGAAAGTGTTTTATATATTATTTAATATTTGATACTTCGATGGTAAATCTCTTAAACTATCTTAGCTCAATACCTTTGATTGTTATCAGGAACACCTTATTTGTACAATAAAATAAATATATAGAAAATAATTGAATATCTAGAGAAGTTTGTCAAACAAAAGGGCTCCAACACTTTGAGCACACTGTCTATTATAACCAACACTATTAGAAGTGCGGAAGCCTACTACGACTAACATCAGAAAAGCTTACAATAAATTAACCTTCAAGCACTAAATGACAGCCAATTAAAGGAAATGCTTAAGGGTAAGAACAGTTGTCTAACGTACAGTCCCTTCTAAATATGCCACCTTTCAATTAAATCAATTAAACATAAGAGTCACCCAAATGAAAAGAAAGAGGGATTCCACATGAAAGACTTTTTTTTTAATCTTATCCAATAATTAATTAATTAGGTAATATCCCGCTATTCGTTAATTAATCAATTACCCACATAATTAAGAATTATTTCAAATTACTTAAAGTTCTACTTATTTTTAATGCACTTTATACATCCTACTATTGTCACGACCCCAAATCCTAACCGACCGTGATGTTGCCTATCGTAAAACTAGGCTAGCCAACAATCACATATTTACAGTTCTCTTTTCATAATTTCCAACTCATTTTCATCCTTTCACAAAACGTATATAAATTTCTAAATTTATAGCAAAACAAAATAGCTAAACAGTCTACAACCATCCCAAAATCTGGAGCCAACATGTCATGAGCATCTAAGAATGATACCAGGAATACTACTGTCATAATACATAGTCTCGAAATGAAGAACTAAGTACAAAATAAGAAAGGGAAATAGAGATGTTGTGGAAGTTGAACAACTACCTCAATGTCCCAACTCTAGCTCCGCACGAGATAAGATGTCTAATGCTCGGTACCAGCACGTGGATCTGCACATAGAGGTGCAAGAAGTAATGATGAGTACGCTAACTCAATAGTAATGAAAACAAATCAGATCTAAAAAGTAAGAAATACATAGGAGCATAACATCAAATCACAATAAGTAAAATGTTGATTTCCAACAGTGTATACAATTAGCCAATATGCTTTAAAAGCCAATTTAAGTAAAAATCCTTTGAACATATGTGATTTCTAGTTATTCCAGTAAAATAACCAAGAAGTGTTAGTTTAAAGATGAAATGATAGTCACTCCGGCAAAACCAGTATCATAAACCGTCCCTCGGGCAAATCATTACTCGGAATCATTCACTCAACATACCTCACGATCACTCAGCATCAGCCCCTCGGGCAACCTCACAGTCACTCATGCCAACCAATCAGTCATCACTCGGCACTCGCACTCAGTATGTACATGCGCTCACTGGGGTGTACAGACTCCAGAGGGGCTCCTACAGCCCAAGCGCTATAACAAGCCAAATCATGGCATCAATCACTGTAACGACCCGGTCGGTCGTTACGTAGAACGTGCATTATTTTCACTATTTTTTCCTTGTCGTAGCTTGGTTAGAATTTTCATGATATGATAGAATTGATTAGCTCGGGTTCAAAGTGATTATAGAAGGAATTTAGACACTTAGTCTCTAAAAATAGCCTTTAGAGTTGGAAAAGTCAACCCAGAATTGAATTATTGGTAAATGAACTCGGAATGCGGATTTTATGGCTCGGATAGCTTCGTTAGGTGATTTGGGACTTAGGAGTGTGTTCGAAATATTTTTGTGATGTCCGGTGTAGAATTAGGCTTGAATTGGCGAAATTTAGTTTTGGCGATTTTTGGTAGGCAATGGAAAATAGGCTATCGGGGTCGGAATGGAATTCTGACAGTTGGAACAGTTTCGTATAGTCATTTTGGATATGTCTGCAAAATTTCAGAACAATCGGAGTTGTTTTGGGTAGTTTCGGCATCGTTGGTGGAATTTAGAAGTTCAATGTTCATAGGCTTGAATTCGATGCATTTTTTGAGTTTTGATGTTGTTTTTGATGTTTCAAAGGGTCGACTAAGTTTGAATGATCATATATGATACGTTGGTATGTTTGGTTGGGGTCCCGAGGGGCTCAGGCTTGATTTCGGGTGGCGAACAGGGGATTTGGACTTGGCAAAATGTAGCTTTAGGTGTTGTTCTGATGTTTTCGCACCTGCGGAAAGGGAGCCGCAGGTGCGGTCCGGCAGGAGCGGAATTGGTTCTGCAGGTGCGATAATGGGCTGGGTTGAGGAGTTCCGCAGGTGCGAGGAAATTGTCGCACTTGCGAGGTCGCAGTTGCGGAAGAAGGATCGCAGGTGCGGATTTGGGTGGTTCCAGATGAGACCGCAGGTGCGGAAGGATCATCGCACATGTGAAGCCGCAGGTGCGAAATCACTGTGCAGTGAGTTTAAAAAAAACCAGCCTTCGCGAATTGTAACCATCTTTCTCACTATTTTATCCGGGTTTGAAGCTTTTGAAGTGTTTTTGAAGAGGAAATTCGATAGTTCTTCGTGGAGGTAAGATTTTTGTACTCTAAACTCGTTAATACATTATTAAAGGTCGGATTAATGGTGGAAAAGTTGGGGAAAATCAGTGGAAAAGGGGTAGTTAGGACTTGGGATTAAGAGGCTTTAGAATGAGGATTTGAGGGGTCATTTGGACTCCGATTTCGGTGTTCAAGGTATGTATAGACTCGTGGGAGGATCAGGATTCTTTTGCTATAAATTTTATCGAATTCCGAGATGTGGGCTCGGGGGCCGGGTTCGATCAATTTCGGAATTTTTGAGTATTTTTGATAGATGTTGATTAGGATTCACCTCTTAGCATATAATAATAATGTACACTTAATTGTTGGTAGATTTGGAGTGTTCGGAGGTCAAATTTCGATGCAAGGGAACTGCGGAGTAGTGTTTTAGCCGGTTTTGAGGTAAGTAATGTATTCAACCTTGGAACTGAGGGTTTGAAATCCCAAATTATCTGATAATTGATGTTAATTAAGGTGACGCACTTGCCAAGTGACGGGCATGCGGGCGTTCACCAAATGTTTGTGGCCTGGCTCAGTCTAATGGTTGATTCACACTGATACTTGTACGGCGAAGGCGGAGATTTCCTTGAACATATTAGAAATCATGATAAATGTAATTGCTAAGGCTTCATGCCAATGTGTTTAGACTGAAACGGTCAATTGTTGTTGTCTCTATCTGTAGTTATTTACTACCATGCACTCAGTCCTGTTGTAGCATACATCTTAATGCCCCAGTCTCTGCATTTGTTAGTTATATTGCATTATTATTGTTTGGGTTGAAGAACATATTAGAAATCATGATAAATGTAATTGCTAAGGCTTCATGCCAATGTGTTTAGACTGAAACGGTCAATTGTTGCTGTCTCTATCTGTAGTTATTTACTACCATGCACTCAGTCCTGTTGTAGCATACATCTTAATGCCCCAGTCTCTGCATTTGTTAGTTATATTGCATTATTATTGTTTGGGTTGAATTATACATATTTTAGAGCATTGTGAGTGAGACTTGAAAGTATTGACTGAGTGAGGCATAGAGCCAGATTTTTGAGACAGTTATGAGATCGGACTGGACACTGCAACGATCCTTGAATCATACCTTTGTTGGTTTGATATAGCGCTTGGGCTTATAGGAGCCCCTCCGGAGTCTTTACACCCCCAGTGAGCGCATAGATATTGAGGGATGCGTCTTCCCTGGACATGGATCTTGTCCGAGTGATATGTTCCGGAGATGGATCTTCTCCGTGGTGTCTTGTTTTGGAGATGGATCTTCTCCGTGGGGCTGGATTGGCCTATCATTTTCCTCAATACCGAGTGACCATGTCACTGGGTTTATCCATATTTTGGGATGGATGTTCCCTGGGCCTGATGGCTGATTCGAGTACTGAGTGGACTTCCTTGTGAGAGTGGATACTGTATACATAGCATTACTGATTTTACACGGACATATGCAAGTTTACAGATATAACTCGGTGCATTCCGCTTACTTTCTACTATATTACTGTCATGTTCAAACTATATGTTGTTGTTCAAATTATCGGAGGTTTAGTCCGTCACTACCTCTCAGCCCATAGGTTATTTTCGTTACTTATTGAGTTGGTGTACTCACGATATACCCTGCACCTTGTGTGCAGATCCATGTACATTGAGATCCAGCTCTGGTCAGTGAGTCGCAGCAGTTTCATCAGAGTTGATGAGGTAGAAGCTGGCAACCGTGATCTCATAATCTCTTCTCTTATTCTACCTGTCGTATTACTTTTACACTATATTGATCATTTCCCCTTCTTTTGGGTCTTGTTTATGTACTAGTAGCTCATGACTGCGTGACACCGGATCCGAGGTTGTAGTATTTGAATTTTGTTTTCCTTCCTTAAATTCTTTCCAAATTATGAATTTTCCACTATTATTGAATTGGATTTATTAAAAATGAGCATTTTCTCCAATAATCGAACCTAGAATTGTTATAGTTAGGTGGCTGCCCCGGTTCCACGACAGGCGCCATCATGACTCCGAAATTGGGTCGTGACAAGTTGGTATCAGAGCCCTAGGTTGAATAGGTCTCACCAGTCATGAGCAGGTTTAGGAGAGTCTTGTGGATCGGTACGGAGATGTCTGTACTTATCTTCGAGAGGCTACAGAACCCTTAGGAAAATTCCACATTTTTGAATTCTGTCGTGCGACTCTGTTGAATCTTGGAACTAAACTTATGTTGTTTCATTCTCTCACAGATGGTGAGGACTCGTGCTACCGATAGAGGTGATCAAACACCAGCATGACTAGTCAGAGGCCGGGGCCGCCGTGGACGTGGTCATGTCAGAGGGAGGGGTGCAGCCCGCACAGCAGCTAGGGCAGCACCTGTGGACCCTCCCGTTGCTTAGGATCAGGTTCTAGTAGCTGAGATCCCATCGGGACAGGACCAGGCACCAGCAGTGCCCATTGTGATTCCGGGTCTTCAAGAGACCCTAGCTCAGATTTTGACGGTGTGCACCACCTTGGCACAGGCCGTTGCGATGTCCACTACTGCTACTACTTCTCAGGCCGGGGGAGGCATTCAGACTCTAGCTTCCCGGACACCTGAGCAGGTCACCCAGGGACTTCAGACACCTGGGGCAGTTCTAGTGCAGCCTATTTCTCCTGTATAGGATTATGTGGTCCCAACTTTAGCTGATGATGAGCAGTGTAGGTTGGAGAGGTTTAGTAGACTCCAGCCTCCGACTTTTAGTGGTACAGAGGGCGAGGATTCACAGTCCTTCTTGGACAAGTGTCAAAGGATATTACGTACAGCAGGGATACTAGAGGCCAGCGGAGTTCCATTTACTACTTTCCAGTTCTCAGGAGCTGCACTTGCTTGGTGGGAGGCCTATGAGAGGCGTAGACCCACTTATGCAGCGCCCCTTACATGGCACCAGTTCTCCATTCTCTTTTTGGAGAAGTATATACCACAGTCTCGCAGAGAGGAGCTGCGTAGAGAGTTCGAGCAATTGCGTCAGGGAGACATGACCGTGATGCAGTACGAGATGAGGTTCTCTGAGTTAGCCCGTCATGCCATCTGGCTAGTTCCCACAGACTGAGAAAGGATCCGGAGGTTTGTTGACGGTCTTACTTATCAGTTACGAATCTTTCTGACCAGGGAAAGGGTATATGGGGATTCTTTTGAGGAGGTAGTTGACATAGCCAGGGAGATTGAGTCAGTGCGCCGCCAGGAGCGTGTTGAGAGCGAGGCCAAGAGGCTTCGAGGATCTGGCAGTTATGGTGGTGTTCACTCGGGAGGCCAGACTCAGTATAGCAGAAGTCGTCCGTTCAGACCTCCTCAGTCAGCTCGTCTAGTTTACAGTGGTACTTCATCTGGACACGGCCCTCGTAGTTCTCATCCAGGTCGTTCATCATTCAGAGCACTTCCAGCCCAGAGCTCATCCAGGCCACAGTCAGTTCAGGGTTCTTCAACACATGGATCTTTTAGCAGCTACTCTGGTTCCAGGGGTTCCCTTCAGTCCCCACCGTCTTTTGCTGAGAGGGGTTGTTTCGAGTGTGGGGATCCAGGTCACATCAAGAGGTATTTTCCCCGCCTTTCTGGTAGTTCTTATCAGCAGAGGAGCCAGCCTCCAGCTGCAGCACCAGTTTCGACACCACCCGCCCAGGCAGCCAGGGGTAGAGCTTAGTTAGTCCGAGGCCGCCCTAGAGGGGGTGGTCGAACACATGGGGGACAGGCCCGTTTCTATGCACTTCCGACCAGACTAGATGCCATAGCTTCAGATGCAGTGATTATAGGTATTAAGTATGTCTGTCACCGAGATGCTTCGGTATTGTTTGATCCTGGCTCTACGTATTCATATGTTTCATCATATTTTGCATATTTCTTGGATATGCCCCGTGAGTCCTTGATTTCACCTGTTCATGTGTCGACTTTGGTGGGGGATACTGTTGTGGTGGACCGGGTGTACCGGTCTTGTGTTATATCTATTAGGGGTTTGGAGACCCGGGCAGACTTATTATTGCTTAATATGGTTGACTTCGATGTGAAATTGGGCATGGATTGGCTATCTACGTGCCATGTTGTTCTTGATTGTCACGCCAAGACCGTGACCTTAGCCATGCCCGGATTGCTGAGAATTAAGTGGAGAGGTTCGGTGGAGTATGCAGCTAGTAGGGTGATTTCCTATCTAAAGGCTCAGCGTATGATTGGGAAGAGATGTGAGTCTTATCTGGCCTTTGTGAGGGATGTTAGTAGTGAGACTCCTTCTATTGATTCTATTCCTGTGGTCCGTGAGTATCCAAATGTATTCCCTGCAGACCTGCCAAGCATGCCACCTGACAGGGACATTGACTTTGGTATTGACTTATTGCCAGATACCCAGCCTATCTCTATTCTGCCTTACCGTATGTCCCCAGCAGAGTTGAAGGAATTGAAGGAGCAGCTTCAGGAACTCCTTGATAAGGGGTTCATTCGGCCTAGTGTATCACCCTGGGGTGCACTAGTGTTGTTCGTAAAGAATAAGGATAGTTCTATGCGCATATGCATTGACTACAGGCGGCTGAACAAGGTTACGGTGAAGAATCGGTATCATTTGCCTCGCATTGATGACTTAGTTGATCAGCTTCAGGGAGCTAAGGTGTTCTCCAAGATTGACTTGAGATCGGGGTATCACCAGTTGAAGATTCGAGATTCTGATATTCTGAAGACTGCTTTCAGGACCAGATACGGTCACTATGAGTTTTTGGTTATGTCTTTTGGGCTGACCAATGCCCCATCCGCGTTCATGCACTTGATGAATAGTGTGTTTTAGCCTTACCTTGATTCATTAGTTATTGTGTTCATTGACGACATCCTGGTGTATTCTCGTAGCCAGGAGGAGCACGCTCAGCATTTGTGGGTTGTGTTGCAGAGGTTGAGAGACGAGAAGCTTTATGCGAAGTTCTCCTAGTATGAGTTCTGGCTTAGTTCGGTAGCTTTCTTGGGTCACGTGGTGTCTAGTGAGGGTATTCAGGTGGACCCGAAGAATATAGAGGCGGTGTAGAGTTGGCCCAGACCGTCCTCAGCTACATGAATTGGGAGTTTCCTTGGGTTGGCGGGATATTACCGTCGCTTTGTGGAAGGATTCTCTTCTATTGCTTCACCACTAACCAAATTGACCCAGAAGGGTGCTCCATTCAGATGGTCCGATGAGTGTGAGGAGAGCTTTTAGAAGCTCAAGTCAGCATTGACCACAGCTCTGGTATTAGTTTTGCCTACTGGTTCGGGTTCTTACACAATCTATTGTGATGCTTCTAGGATTGGCTTGGGAGCGGTTTTGATGCAGGACGGTAGGGTGATTTCCTACGCGTCCAGACAGTTGAAGGTGCACGAGAAGAATTATCCAGTGCAAGATCTTGAGCTAGCTCCTATTGTTCATGCTTTGAAGATTTGGCGTCATTATTTATATGGGGTTCAGTGTGAGATTTTTACTGACCGTCGCAGTTTGCAGTATCTGCTGAGGCAGAAGGATTTGAATTTGTGTCAGAGGAGATGTTTGGAGCTTCTTAAGTATTATGACCTCACCATTCTATATCATCCGGGGAAGGCCAATGTGGTGGCCGACGCCCTGAGTCGCCGAGCAGGGAGTTTGGGAAGTCTAGCCTATCTTTCAGCAGCAGAGCGACCCTTAGCACGTGATGTTCAGGCCTTAGCGGGGCAACTTGTGAGATTGGATTTGTCAGAGCCTTCGCGGGTGTTAGCTAGCATGGTTTCCCGGTCTTCTCTATATGATCAGATTAGAGCACGCCAGTATGATGAGCGTCATTTGTTGGTTCTTCAGAACAAGGTCCGTCGAGGTGATGTCAGGGATGTGACTATTGATGATGACGGGGTTATGAGGATGTAGGGCCGTATTAGTGTGCCTGACGTAAATGGTCTTCGAGAGTTGATATTGGTAGAGGCCCATAGCTCGCGGTACTCCATCCATCCGGGTGCCGCAAAGATGTACTAGGACCTGAGACAACAGTATTGGTGGAGGCGAATGAAGAGAGATATTGTGGAGTATGTAGCACGGTGCCTCAACTGTCAGCAGGTCAAGTATGAGCACTAGAGGCTAGGTGGGTTGCTTTAGGAGTTAGTCATTCCGGAGTGGAAGTGGGAGAGGATCACCATGGACTTTGTAGTTGGGCTTCCACGGACCTCGAAGGGATTTGATGCCATTTGGGTTATTGTGGATCGACTGACCAAGTCTGCGCACTTCATTCCTGTCAGTACTACTTATACTTCGGAGAGGTTAGCTGGTATTTACATCAGGGAGATTGTCCGACTGCATGGGGTCCCAATTTCTATTATTTTTGACAGAGGTACTCAGTTCACATCTCAGTTTTGGAGGGCTATGCAGAGAGGTATGGGTACTCATGTAGATATGAGCACAACATTTCATCCCCAGACCGACGGGCAACCAGAGCGGACTATTCAGATCCTAAAGGATATGTTGCGTGATTGTGTGATTGATTTCGGTGGTTCGTGGGATAAGTTTCTGCCATTAGCGGAGTTTGCATATAATAACAGTTACCAATCCAGTATTCAGATGGCGCCGTATGAGGCTTTATATGGTAGGAGGTGTAGATCTCCGGTTGGTTGGTTTGATCCCGGTGAGGCTAGGTTGTTAGGCCCAAATTTGGTTGAGGATGAGCTGGAAAGGGTGAAGTTGATTCAGGAGCGGCTTGCACGGATCAGTCCAGGCAGAAGAGCTATGCGGACCGGAAGGTTCGGGATGTGTCTTTCATGGAGGGTGACAAGATACTGCTGAAGGTGTCACCCATGAAGGGTGTTATGAGGTTCAGAAAGAGGGGAAAGCTTAGTCCCCTATTCATTGGTCCATTTGAGGTGCTTCAGAAGGTTGGAGAGGTGGCTTATAGACTTGCTTTGCCACCCAACTTGTCTAGTGTTCATCCGGTGTTCCACATGTTAATGCTCCGGAAGTATATTGGTGACCCGTCTCATGTCTTAGACTTTGGTACAGTTCAGCTCGAGGATGATATGTCATATGAGGTTGAACCAGTTGCTATTTTGGCTCGCGAGGTCAGAAAGTTGAGGTCAAAAGAGATAGCTTCAGTGAAGGTGCAGTGGAGAGGTCAACCAGTGGAGGAGGCTACTTGGGAGACCGAGCGAGAGATGCGAAGCATATATCCTCACTTGTTTGAGACTCCAGGTATGTTTATAGACCCGTTCGAGGACAAACGTTTGTGTAAGAAGGGGAGAATGTAACGACCCGGTCGGTCGTTACGTAGAACATGCATTATTTTCATTGTTTCTGGCTTGCCGTAGCTTGGTTAGACTGTTCATGATATGATAGAATTGATTAGCTCGGGTTCAGAGTGATTATAGAAGGAATTTAGACACTTTGTCTATAAAAATAGCCTTAGAGTTGGAAAAGTCAACCTGGAGTTGACTTATTGGTAAATGAACTCAGAATGCGGATTTTATGGCTCGGATAGTTTCGTTAGGTGATTTAGGACTTAGGAGTGTGTTCGGAATATTTTTGTGATGTCCGGTGTAGAATTAGGCTTGAATTGGCGAAAGTTAATTTTGGCGATTTCCGGTCGACAGTGGAAAATAGGCTATCGAGGTCGGAATGGAATTCCGACAGTTGGAACAGGTTCGTATAGTCATTTTGGATATGTCTCCAAAATTTCAGGTCAATCGGAGTTGTTTTGGGTAGTTTCGGCATCGTTGGTGGAATTTAGAAGTTCAATGTTCATAGACTTGAATTCGATGAGTTTTTGGAGTTTTGATGTTGTTTTTGATGTTTCAAAGGGTCGACTAAGTTTGAATGGTCATATATGATGCGTTGGTATGTTTGGTTGGGGTACCGAGGGGCTCGGGCTTGATTTCGGGTGGCGAGCAGGGAATTTGGACTTGGCAAAATGCAGCTTTAGCTGTTATTCTGATGTTTTCGCACCTGCGGAAGGGGAGCCACAGGTGCGGTCCCACAGGAGCGGACTTGGTTCCGCAGGTGTGAGAATGGGCTTGGTTGAGGAGTTCCGCAAGTGCGAGGAAATTGTCGCACCTGCGAGGTCGCAGGTGCGGAAGAAGGATCGCAGGTGCGGATTTGGGTGGTCCCAGATGAGACCGCAGGTGGGAAGGATCATCGCACCTGCGAAGCTGCAAGTGCGAGAAATAGGTCGCAGGTGCGACATCACTGTGCAGTGAGTATAAAAAAAATAGCCTTCGCGAATTGTAACAATTTTTCTCAATATTTTATCCGGGTTTGAAGCTTTTGAAGGGTTTTTGAAGAGGGGATTCGATAGTTCTTCGTGAAGGTAAGATTTTTGGACTCTAAACTCGTTAATACATGATTAAAGGTCGGATTAATGGTGGAAAAGTTGGGAAAAATCAGTGGAAAAGGGGTAGTTAGGGCGTGGGATTAAGAGGCTTTAGAATGAGGATTTGAGGGGTCATTTGGACTCCGATTTCGGTGTTCTTGGTATGTATAGACTCGTGGGAGGATGAGGATTCTTGTGCTGTAAATTTTATCGAATTCCGAGATGTGGGCCCGGGGGCCGAGTTTGATCAATTTCGGGATTTTTGAGTATTTTTTATAGATGTTTATTAGGATTCACCTCTTAGCATATAATAATGATGTACACTTAATTGTTGGTAGATTTCGAGCGCTCGGAGGTCAAATTTCGAGGCAAGGGCACTGCGGAGTAGTGTTTTAGCCGATTTTAAGGTAAGTACCGTGTTTAACCTTGGAACTGAGGGTTCGAAACCCCAAATTATCTGATAATTGATGTTAATTAAGGTGACGCACTTGCCAAGTGACGGGCATGCGGGCGTCCACCGAATGTTTGTGGCCTGGCTCATCCCATGGCATTGTCTAATGGTTGATTCACACTGATACTTGTACTGCGAAGGCGGAGATTTCCTTGAACATATTAGAAATCATGATAAGTGTAATTGCTAAGGCTTCATGCCAATATGTTTAGACTGAAACGGTCAATTGTTGTTGTCTCTATCTGTAGTTATTTACTACCATGCACTCAGTCATGTTGTAGCATACATCTTAATGCCTCAGTCTCAGCATTTGTTAGTTATATTGCATTATTATTGTTTGGGCTGAATTATACATATTTGAGAGCATTGTGAGTGAGACTTGAAAGTATTGACTGAGTGAGGCCTAGAGCCGGATTTTTGAGACAGCTATGAGATCGGACTGCACACCACAGCGATCCTTGAACCATACTTTCGTTGGTTTGATATAGCGCTTGGGCTTATAGGAGCCCCTCCGGAGTCTTTACACCCCCAGTGAGCGCACAGATATTGAGGGATGGATCTTCCCTGGACATGAATCTTGTCCAAGTGATATGTTTCGGAGATGGATCTTCTCTGTGGTGTCTTGTTCCGGAGATGGATTTTCTCCGTGGGGCTGGATTGGCCTATCTTTTTCCTCAGTACCGAGTGACCATGTCACTGTGTTTATCCATATTCTGGGATGGATTTTCCCTGGGCCTGATGGCCGATTCTACTATATTACTATCATGTTCAAACTATTTTGTTGTTGTTCAAATTATCGGAGGTTTAGTCTGTCACTACCTCTCAGCCCATAGGTTGTTTTCGTTACTTATTGAGTTGGTGTACTCACGTTATACCCTGCACCTTGTGTGCAGATCCAGGTACATTGAGAACCAGCTCTGGTCAGTGAGTCACAGGAGTTTCATCGGAGTTCACGAGGTAGCAGCTGGCGACCGTGATCTCGTCATCTCTTCTCTTATTCTACCTGTCGTATTACCTTTAGACTATGTTGATCATTTCCACTTCTTTTGGGTCTTGTTTATGTACTAGTAGCTCATGATTGCGTGACACTAGATCCGAGGCTGTAGTATTTGAATTTTGTTTTCCTTCCTTAAATTCTTTCCAAATTATGAATTTTCCACTATTATTGAATTGGATTTATTAAAAATGAGCATTTTCTCCAATAATCGAACCTAGAATTGTTATAGTTAGGTGGATTGCCTGGTTCCACGACAGGCGCCATCACGACTCCGAAATTGGGTCGTGACAATCACTCTAGCACTCGGCCTCTCATATATCATAACAGTGTAACATGCTGCGGCGTGCAACCCGATCCATCATATCCTCACAATACTGGCTCTCGGTTTCACTCAGTCAGAAACTCTCAAAAATGCCACTCGGGCCATCAATAAACGGGGTTCTCGACCCAAAATAGTATTTTATATCATGAAATAATATCAACAAGTCTTAGTATCAAAAACAATTCAGCATGAATGACTAAGTATAAAATCATAATTTTCACGGTGAGGAATATTAGAAAAAACAGCTCCCAAGGGGTTTTAACATGTCGGCACGAGGCCCCAAACATGGCTTACAGCCCAAATATATCAAGAACATAAAAATATGATTTATTATGTGATTTAAAAGCAGTTACACAACTCAATAGTTTCCTCGGGAAGAACCAAATTCAAATTCCCCATTAGTGCACGCCACACACTTGTGATTCAGCGTGTGCGTCACTCCAAATCAGTGAAAAGATGCTAAGTCCGAGGTTTCATACCCTCATGACAAGATTCAAAGTCATTACTTACCTTAAACAGCCCGAAAAGCTACTCCGCAATACTCTTGCCCCTCGAATCGGCTCCCAAAAGCTCCGAGTCTATCAAAATCAGATTAATAACATCATAATATGCTAGGGACATGAAACCCAATCGAAAATTATAAAAATTAGGCACAATTTTCGAAATTGGCCAAACCCGACCCCTGGACCCACTCGTCGGGCTATAACCAAATTCGCATGGAACCAAAAGATGAAGAGCTTAATGCATTTTGTACCCCAATGGGTATTTATTGCTACAAGGTATTCCTTTTGGCTTGAAGAACGCTGGTGTTACTTACCAAATAGCTATGAGAATATCTATGATGACCTTCTCCACAAGAATGTTGAATGATATATTGACGACTTGGTGGTAAAATCAAGAGAGAAGAGCAACCACTTAAAAGACTTGAGAATGGTGGTTGAGTTGCTCCAGAGGTACCAACTTAGAATGAATCCATTGAAATGTGCCTTTGGAGTTACTTCTGGAAAGTTCCTTGGTTTCATTGTGCCTTCGAAAATGCCTGAACCTCGGGATATCCATGAATTATAAAGCCTGCAAGGAAAGTTAGAATACCTAGCTGGGAGGTGCCAACCATTCTGCCGCCTCGTGAGGAAAGGAATTCCTTTCAAGTGGTACCAAGCTTGTAGCAATGCCTTTTAAAGTATCAAAACTTTCTTGATGAAGCCTCTAGTTTTGGCAGTCCCTATACTTGGAAAGTCGTTGATACTATATATTTTAGCACAAGAAAGGTGTGTTTGAGCATTGTTGGCCCGAGAAAATAATAAAGGAAAAGAAATATCCCTTTAATACTTGAGCAGGACGATGAAACCAAATATGCTTAATTATTCGCCAATTGAAATGTTATGTTTGGCGCTAGTCTTCTCAATCCAAAAGTTGAAGCACTACTTTCAATCTCAAGTCATTCGGTTGGTTTCTCGAGCAAATCGCATCAAGTTCGTGATGTCAAAACATGTCCTTAGTGATCTACTATCAAGGTGGTACCTCTAGTTTCAACAATTTGAAATTGTGTACATCCCTAAAAAGAAAAACGAGCGTTAGCGGACTTCTTGGAAGATTACCCTACACTTGATGATTGGGAGTTAACTGACAAACTACCTGATGAGGACGCAATGGTCATTGAAGTTCAACCTCCATGGAAGATGTACTTTGATGGTACTGCACATCGCGGAGGAGCTGGTGTTGGTGCTAGTGTAGTATTTGTCACTTCTCAAGGTAAAGTTCTTCCCTACTCTTTTACGTTAACGCAACTCTACTCTAACAACGTTGCTAAGTATCAAGTACTAATACTTGGGCTTGAAATGGTTGTCGGAATGAAGTGGTTGCAATTTTAAGTCTTTGGTGACTCTCAGTTGGTGATCAACCAGCAGTTACGAGGTCAAGAAACCTGAACTACACTCATATCATGATTATGCTAAAATATTAATGGGATGGGTCGGTGATGTGACTATTCAACATATGCCAAGGAAAGAAAACAATAAGGTTGATGATTTAGTTGCCCTAGCTTCATCGTTAACCCTGCCTGATCAAGCGCAAGTTACTGTCTGCCAAAAATGGGTAGTATCATTGCCAAATGAGGTTGAAGGTGAAGAAAATGAACTCAAGCATCTTGTCGTTGTTTCTGAAGCTGAGAAAAAAAGAATGGCGACTACCCATTATCGACTACTTAAGCTATGGGATACTTCCATAAAATCCAAGGAGAAGGACTGAAATCCGTCGTCGTGCAACTTGCTTCCTTTATAACAAAGATACTTTATACATAAGGTTATTTGAAGGAGTACTCTTGCAATACTTGGGGGAAGAAGAAGCACTTCAAGCTCTACAAGAGACACATTCTAGGGTATGTGGGTCACACTAGTCTGGACCAAAGCTCCACTTCCATATAAAAGGATGAGATATTATTGGCCAACGATGGTAAAAGATTGCTTGGACTACGCTCGAAGATGCAAAGCTTGTCAATTCCATGCGAATTATATTCATCAACCTCCTTAAGTGTTGCACCCGACTGTTGCATCCTAGACATTTGACGCTTGGGGATTGGATGTTGTTGGACCGCTGCCAAAGTCCTCTGGTGGGCACCTATACATCTTGGCTACAACAGACTACTTCTCAAAATGGGCTGAAATTGTTGCTCTTAAGGAAGTAGAGAAGGAAAATGTTGCAAGTTTCATCCGAGTAAACATTATCTATCGCTTTGGCATTCCTCGCTACATAATAACGGATAATGGAAAGTTGTTCGACAATAGGTTGATGAACAAGATTTGTGAACTCTTTGGCTTCAAGCAACGCAACTCTTCTATATACAAAGTTGTTGCCAATGGTCTAGCTGTGTCACGCCCCAAACCCGGGGAGGCGTGGCTGGCACCCAGTGCCTAACTGGACCGAGCGAACCACTTTGTAACTCATGATCGTTCGACCAAAATTAGAACATATATAGGTCGAGTTAGTTGAAATCGTTCCTTTTGTAACTATCGTGGGCCCACATGGCCACGACTCATAATGTACAACTGTAAGTGGGCAACACTGTATCAATAAACTATCGTTCATAAAACATGAATACATATGGGCCTCTAACTGAACCTCTGTCTACAAAGCCTCTAAGATTATTTAACATCAAACAGGACAGGGCACTGGCTTACCCATCCGTTTATAGCAAAACTCTGACATAATGACTCATAGACTCGACTGCACTCCGAATGAGGTGGAGTCTTACCGATCCTTTGCTGAATGCAAACCTCATCTACTATGGGGCTCGTCAATCTGATTATCTATACCCACAGACATGAATGCAGTGTCCCCAACAAAAGGACGTCAGTACGAATAAAGTACCGAGTATGTAAGGCAATATACTGAAAGTTGAAACTGAACTGATAATATATTAACTGAAAGTAACTATAAGTCAAAGATAATATGAAGATATACTTACCTACTGATACGGCGGAATTCGACAAAACTTACACCATAAGAATCGTCATCCTCTCACGAGTCTATACATACCAAGAACACTGAAACCGGAGTCCAAACGACCCTTCAAATTTCCATTTTAAGGTCTCTTAATCACAAGCCCAAATTACCCATTTTGAGCACTGATTTTCCCCAATATTCACCACTAATCAGACCTTTAATCATACATAAATGATTTTTGAGTTCAAAAACCTTACCTCAATGAAGAACTATCGATTTCCCTCTTCAAAAACCCTCCATATTCTTCAAACCTGCATGCAAATGGTGAAAGAATGCAAAAACTTCGCTAAGGACCCTTTATATATGATCTGCCCAGGGATTTCCGCACCTGCACCCACACCTGCGGTCCCAGGTGCGCACCTGCGCATCTGACTTAAACCCCCAATTTTCGCACCTGCGATGACTTCTTCGCATATGCGCTTCCGCAGGTGCGACCGCCCGTCGGCACCTGCGACCCCTTCACGAACAACCAAACTCCACAAATGCGCAAGGTCTTCGCACCTGCAGACCTCGCGCCTACGGTCTACCTTCCGCAGGTGCGACCACACCAGCAGTGGTGCACCAGCAGCAGCTTTGCTGCATTTTTCCAAGTTCAAACCTCCGTTAACCATCCGAAATCAATCTCGAGCCCCTCGAGGCCCCAACCAAATATACCAACACGTCTCATAACCTCATTCAAAATTAGTCGAGCCTTCGAAACATCAAAAACAACGCAAAACACCAAAATCACATCAAATTCAAGCCTATGAACTTTGAAATTTCTAAATTCCACCAAGGATGCAGAAACCCTCCAAAACACATCCGATTGACCTGAAAATTTGCACACATATCCAAAATGACATTACGAACCTGCTCCAACTTCCGAAATTCCATTCCAACCCCTAAAGCCTATTTCCCACTACCGACCGAAAATCGCCAAAAACTGACTTTCGCCAATTCAAGCCTAATTCTACACCAGTTATCAAAACCACATTCCGAACACACTTCTAAGTCCCAAATCACCTAACGAAGCTATCTGAGCCATAAAATCCGCATTCCGAGGTTGTTTACCAAGAAGTCAACTCCTAGTTGACTTTTCCAACAATAAGGCTAATTTAAGAGACTAAGTGTCTCAATTCTCACCACGAATACTCCGAACCTGAACCAACCGACCCCGACACATCATAACATACTAAGCAATGCATAACAAAGCAAAAACAAGAATAACGGGGCTAATTCCACGGAACGACCGGCTGGGTCGTTACAACTATCATAGTCATATGGTACCACATAAAATAAATACATATACTATTATTTTATTACAACATCCATGTAAAAATACATATATGTTCTCAACTTATAATTTTTCTAATCTCATATAAAGAGTAAAAATTCTCGTGCGCTTAATTCTTAAAATGGTAGAAAGATAACCTTCTTTTCTTGTGAGAAAATAATTTTTATCTTTACAATTAAGAAAATCTCATAAACTTTCTTATATTTTGTGTACAATTTAAAGCATTTTTGAAAGTAAGTAATATTAATAACTATATATACTTTTTAAACATTTTTCTACAATAAATGTTCTACTCAAAATAAATACCATATCAAAATGTATGTAATGGTGTCAAGGTTGTTAAGCTTACGGGGTCTTATGGTCACAAATCCTCTGTAGAAAAGTACGAGATGTAACATCCTTCCCCCTTTAGAAACACTTGTCCTTGAATGTTAACTCTTTGAGATTTTCAAAACTTTCGCTAGGGTCTCCTCTGTATAGTAAACTAAAACCCAACCTCTATCTGAGCTCTGGACTATTCACAACCTTTTGTACTTGAGTATCTCGTATCTTCTTCATCTTTACGTTACTTACCTTTCAATCTCGCATCGTATCTTCTGTCTCTTTCATAACCTCTCTTACACATAAGTAGAAATTATATCTATGACTTAAAGCTCTATTGTGATACATGCACCTCTGGTGCATACTAAATCTGGCGAAAGTTTCATACTGACTTCTTACGATTCAGCTCTATGGCACGATCTGGAAATAAAAAAAGGGAAGAATTTCCTAAATTCCCTATAGCCTCTCAATTATAAATGTGGCGCGCAACACATCCATAAGTGAGACTCTACTAGGCACGGCTTTGTAGACTCCCTAGGACACGATCCGCTCTGGTACCACTTTGTCACGCCCCAAACCTGAGGAGGCGTGTCTGGCACCTGGTGCCTAACTGGACCGAGCGAACCGCTTTGTAACTCATGATCGTTCGACCAAAACTAGAACATATATAGGTCGAGTTAGCTAAACTCATTCCTTTTGTAACTACCGTGGGCCCACATGGCCACGACTCATATGTACAACTGTAAGTGGGAAGCACTGTATCAATAAACTATCATTCTTAAAACATGAATACATATGGGCCGTCAAGGACGTAGGCTCGGTATATAACTTACCATTTGATCAGAGGTTGCCCAATATGTCACGCCCCCAAACTAGGGGAGGCACGACTGGCACTCGATACTGTATTTGATCGAGT